>JARYGA010036715.1:0-83352 GCA_030545235.1 Helianthus tuberosus | reverse complement strand
GAGTTTGTTAATGCACTTTAGGTGATAAGTGCATGTCTCCCATTTATTAGGGTCTTTATTGTACATTGTTGAAAGATAGTCCCAACTTTATCCTTGGGACATTTTGTCCAAGTTTTATGTCTAGGACAAAGGTCAGGGGTTTAAGTTAGGGACAAAAGTCAGAGTTTTGTTTGTGTAGTTTGTTTGTCCGGGCTTTCTAGTTTGTCTTGAAAGTCCGGGTTTTGCCTTGTATATATACCTTTATGTGGAATAGACAAGGTAGCGATTCTGTTTGAAATTCTGTGCACCTAACCTTAATCTTTGTGTGTGTTTTGTCTGGCGGCTACTGTGTGTGTGACGTCATTCATCTTCCTCATCAAGAATACTCAGTGTATTCTTGATTTCTCTCACAAATCTTTGCATACTAGTGTTTCATCTACAGTGGTTGATCATCAGGTGGATTCCGCACACCTGTTGGTTGCTTTAGCTGAGTGAGATCTTGGATTAGGAGGCCTTATAATTTTAAACGCAAAAACCAGTAGTTTTGAATTACACAATTAAAATAAATTTTAATTATCAAAACTCAAAGATTGATAGAGGTGTTTATTAATTAATAGTTTAAAATTTAAAATTAGTTCGCGATAAAAGACACCCCTGAATTAAATATAGGATACTTAAAAACAATTGTCTTAGATAAATAGCAACACAAATCATATAAAATTGAAAATTTTGATAAAACCTGTTTGACGTCTTGCTTGTGGAATTTTCAGTCGACGTGTTTTCGACCCCAAACCAGTTAAACACACTCAAATTAAGCTCATTCAAATTTAAGTTTATGCCACCTGATGTGTTGTGTTTTAGCTTACCCTTGGGGTGATGTCAGGGCCAGCCCAATGGGCTAAGACCGTAGGCGGTAGGCACAGGCCTAGGGCCACTCAAATTGAAAGACTTCTAAATTTGTGATAGGTTTTTCTATACTATGCCCACTATATATTAACTTATATTAAAAACTTTAATTCTTTTCCAAATGCATATATTGCTTATAGAATTGTATTAACCATTCCTGTAATCGCTGCTACCGCAGAACGTAGTTTTTCCAAATTAAAACTAATAAAAAATTACTTAAGATCTACTATGTCACAAGAAAAATTAAACGGTTTAGCTATTATGTCAATCGAAAAAGTTTTTATTAGAGGAACTTGATTATGATGATTTCATCAAATAATTTGCCTCAATTAAAGCTAGAAAAATAAATTTTATTTAAACATATACTATATCCATAAAAAAACATATAACTTTAAAAAAAATAACTACGCCAATTATAAACTTTTTAGTTTATAATGGCCGGTCTCAAGCCCGGGTAAAGGAGGGTTTTGTTATTAAATATATTGAAAATGATAATTTTGCAAAAAGGCCTTCATTTCGTAGTTCGCTCAGGGCCTCCGAAAACTTAGGAACGGCACTGGGTGATGTGTCTAGAAAATATTTATAGGGACAACATTTTCAAAAAAAAAAATGAGTAACGAAATCGAAAAAAAAGTCATTTTTTTCAAAATTTATACTACCGTCAGAGCGTTAAGAGGTAATGGGGGTTACCCCTTGTTACAAGGTAGGTCCGCCCCTGGATGTGGCGCCAAGCCACTACACAATGGAAGGGAAAAAGTTATCGAAAACTTGTAAGATACTAAAATTGGTTAATGATGGGTTAATCCTTAAAAGTTAACTCTTTTTTTTTCATCAATGTACATGCTCGCAGGTAATAATTCTATAGACACCACACATTTGTTAATAAGATATAATTCTGTTTAATGTGTGACTTGAAGTGTTATGTGTCATTTATTTAATAATAATAACAAATATTCATCAATGAAAATATATGAATCAATAAAAAAATAGGTTAGGCAATTGAACTTTAAACGAATCAATCAATCAATCATCATACTCACTAAATCCCACTAATAGCAAAGCTAAGATAGAGTCTGAAGAGAGTAGATGTAGATAACTTTACCTCTACCCCGTAGGAATGGAGATGCTGCTTCTAGTGAGACCCCCGGCTCGATTATAGTTTTGTATCAAGTCTTGGACCTAAGACACATAACACTCAAACAATCGGGACAGAGACTGATTGGTGCATGTGTAGGTCCGGCTAGGGGAGGATCTAGTCGCCTACTCCTTGTTGTCAAACACACCCGGTTGTGCGGAATCCAACCGGAGATGCAAACCGAGATCAAACACGACAAGAACACGAGATACAAGACCGAGACTCAACGATTAACACCAATGTATTAATACTTGAAAAGTCGGTTACAAGCTCAATGTTTACAAAACAATCTTTGCAAACTCTCTCTTGAATCTCTCGGGTTCTCACTTGTGCGGTCGTTCCTTGCCCACCGAAAACACTCTTGTTCTCTTGTTCTCTCTTTCTGTTCTTGTCTCGTCTACCGAAATCACCAAAGATATCGGTATATATATTTGTTTCACTTTGTGCGATTGGGTTGAGGTTCGGCCCAAAGTTTGTGGCCCAATGAATCTGATTGGTCCAAACATCATGTACATGCACGTACATGAACTTTCAAATTCATATTTGCCAAGTCTAGCCACTTTATGACATCATCATGACATCATCATGATGATGTCATGATGATGTGGCGTCGGGAATAGGTTGCGGCTCTCCGTGCTTCGCGTGACGAGCTTTGGGACGCACGACGGAGGAATGTCGTGGCGTTGAGCTTGAGCCGAACCTAACCGGGTCGAACCGAACCAAATCGAACCGAGCCGAGTCGCGTCCACAAAATGTGTATCAACAAACTCCCCCTTGGACGCTACTCGTGAGGTTCATCTTCCATGTCTTCTAAGCCGGAGGATCTTCAAAGTCTTCACGTCTTCAAAGCAGAAAATGTATCAACAAACTCCCCTTTTCATGTAGGAAGTGTGTTGACAAACTCCCCCTTAACATAAGCTCCCCTTTGAGTTATGCTCGTGAAAGACTTGATCTTCAGCACTTGAGATCCTTGTGGTGTTGATGATGGTCAGCGGCAACTCGATCATCTTTATCTTTTGAGTGCCTCCATGTCGTGTCTTCATTTCGAAGCTTGTCATCGACCATGTTCTCCTTGCCTTTAGCATCTGCACATGCAAGAAAGCTAAACGCGTAATGAGAACAACTGCTTGGAATATAGTTTAACATAAACAAATGACACACATGTGACCATGTTTCAATCAACTACCGTCCGACAGTTTGAAAGTTTAACAAATTGTTCAATTTTAGCTTTTAACTTTCAGAACTTGCAAATTTTTGACCATTTATGAAGATTCAGTCGCTTTAATTTTCAATCAGGTTTCAGGCAACGAAGACTCTAGATCCAACATCGTACAATCGAAAATAAGATAGAAATAAAATCTTTTTGGCTTTTATAAAGCTTATATATTAAAACACACCTAAAATCTTTTTGGAATTTTTGAATATTTCAAATGTAAAGACAGAAAGCAGTAAATAAATATATACAAAAATGCAGAAACTGAAAGCATTAAATAAATATTTACAGACATTCTTTTTGTGAGTTTCGAGGGTAAGAGAATCATATCAGTGTACGGTCACGCCAAAACGCTCTTGTTGTTCAATTAGTTCACATTAATATAAGCATCCTATAACAATTATCGGTATTGTTGTCCACTTAAGCTCAACTTATCAGATGTAATCATGGCGAGGGGATACTTTAAGGTATGATTTATACTTACCGGCCGGTGTTCATCCACATCACGACACATTCCCGTATCAAGGTATGCACGAGGGTTCATCTTACCGGTGAGTATACCGATTATCATCTGTTTGACCGTATATGATGTGAGATTCTCACTTATTTTGATTGAAAACAAGCCCTATGTGATAGAATCACTTATTGATGAGGAACTTGATTTTCGATGCATGAGGGCACAGGAGCAAGTCCGTGAACAGGTCAGTACTTTCGTACAGCAGAGAGACGAACTTGACTCCCGGATAAATGTGATATATTATCACTTATTTGAGGGACATGTGATTGTTGATCACTTATTGAGGTCGTATGCAGTATGTACACGTATGTATGGTATCATGGAAGATCTAGACTTGCGTCCCCGTTATTTTTCGGTAAAAGATACAACCATGATACCCAGATGATAAGCAGCATAAAGACCGAATATCTCAGAACCTCGGCAATCTCTCAAACGAAATTTCGGTACTAAGACCATATGCCAATGAATGGTTCCCACCTGGTCTTCAGTCGATTTAAGTTTATATCACCCTGCACACTTTAAAATGATTGTGAGCCTACCGATACATCTTATATAGAGCTGCTTATCATTTTTCATTTAAGGGTTTAAAGAGGTTTGGACAGACCACTGATGTACTATCATTTTCTCTTTTGCTCGCCAGGAAACTCATTTTTGCTTTTCTATTGTTTTTGTGTTTTTGAAAATTTTCGATGTTTTTGGATTTTCAAATTTTGGATTTACTCCCCCTAAAATCAATAAACTAAGACAAATTTAAAACACAAAGGTATTTACAAAAATGATTTTCCGATGTTGGTTTTACTCTTGCTTTGCCTCAATGTCGTTTACCAAAATTAATTTTAATCAGAAATGATTTTATCGAATTTTGGGAAAATGAGTTGGCACGTCGGTAAGCGGTGCAGACCATGACAACATTGACGAGTTTCATAGTGAAACAATCACGTGTGAGGTGATATTCGAGTTCAACGTGTCAGGTCAAAGAGTGCTGTACGAGATGATAATAATTCATAAAGCAGCTTAAACATCGACAAGTATAGGAGAGATTAGAAATTTAAAACCGTATCCTGCAACTGTTTCATGCATTGCAAGGAATCTGAGTGCTCTCCCAAACTGGATATCCACCCGGTGTGGATTTCTAGGTCGATTTTTGTAGCTACTTCACTTAATCCGAGAAAAGTCTTCACAGCAACAAGATCATAAACCTCCGGGTCCGGCTGGTCTTCCACATTGTACCAGCGAAGGTCTTTGTCTTTCTCTTTGAGAAGTAGTGTGCGGTTGTTCAATACATGCCAAGGCATCCGCACACCCGGTGTAGTTTGATCAACCAACACATTTTCTTCAATCACACCGTAGAGAAAAGTACCCTACACGTTCATCTTGTGGACTTTGAACTTCTTGTGGAAGAAAAATCCATGAATCTTCGAAAAGCTTCAGACGTGCTACAGGCGCGTACTTTTCATTGGAATCTTTCCTGAGGACCCGATCAAAAACCATAACAACCACACTTTGGAACATATTTCATCTGGTCGAATTTTTCAACTTCATTCAACAACATTCTTTCATCAGACATTTTTGTCTTCTTTTCTCCTCTCTCCATCAAAGGCAACAATATTCTCCTTGGTTACAACAATGTTTTGGAGCCTAAAGTCGCCGATCTTGTGCATGGACACTCCACTATCAACAATCCTAAGACTATCAATAGTTCCTCCTGGAACATCCTACACACTCATTCAGAGATTAGTTGGAGAGGGGGACCCAAGCCATTGTGGTCTTGGGTCTTCCATTTTCATCAACAACAATAACTTCCACTTTCTGATGGTTAGGAAACGATGATGATCCCCTTGAATTTGTGGTCATTTTAGGTTTCCATGTCTGTTGAGTTTTACCAGCTTGATTGTTGGAAAATTTAACTTCGTGATTGTTTGAAGTTTTTGAAAATTTTGAACTTTCTGGTTTAACTGGAACAGATTGTTTTTGAACCACTTCAGTTTTAAGTGCTTTCTCAATTACCTTGACCTGTTGGCGTTTCTGTTTCTTTTCCCTTTCTCTTCCAAGGCCGGGATCTTGTTTTGAAGAAACAGATCGCTTTTGGTAATTTCGTTCACGGGGATCATCAACTTTGGCTTTTAACTTATAAAGATACGGACAATTTCGAATTATATGTCCAATTGTACCACATTCAAAACATGATCTTCGCTCAACAAACCCCGAAGTATCAAGTGATCGTCTTGCCGATGATGATGAACTTTTTGATCTCGAGGTACTAGGTTTCGAACAGTTTGGTTCATTTCTTTTCAACACTGTTGCTTGTTTAACAAAATCTAAGTTAGATTTGTTTTCAAACGTTTCAATTTTGTCCGTTCCCTTTGATTTCACAAAGTTCACATTCTTGTTCTTCTTTTGATTCGGCTTCCTTTGACTTTGAGTCGTTGCTTTTCCTTTTGGTTTGGTATGATTTTGCTGTTTTTGCACTGTTGGTAATTTCTGATTTCCATATTGTTTTCGAACTTCAGCCTTTGGAATAGGAGAACACTGTGTTACTGTAACATGTGATCCTGTCTTTCCCAAAAACTTACTTGTTGAATTTTCAAAAACTTTACTGATTAAAGATTGATTTACATTCTTAATCGGAAAATCTTTGTCAGAATAAATTTTATCATCACCAACAAGAGTGTACAGCAAATCCACACTCTCAGACTCTTGTGAGGAAGTAGACGTGGACTCGGCCAGAACAGTCGTAGCAGGTTTTGCGGGAGGATCACATAGAATATGATTCTCAAGAGGTATGTCCTCTTCTTTGATTACCGCATCAGACTTTGCTGAATCAGTATCATCAGATTCATCATCTAAAGAATCAGTATCCTCAACAATGATTGGAGGATCCTGATTTTGTTCAGCAGTTACAAAAGTATCTGCTGACACATCCGAATCTGAGGATACTTCCGGTTTGTATCCAAGTCCCGTTGCAAATTTCTCAATGTCCAAAGGAACAGATGGTTCAAAGTGAGTTCTATACTCCTCATCAGGCATGGCATCATAATTGTTTCTCACGGGTGGTGGACATTTCTTATATCCAATGCATGTGACATCCCGTTTCTCTTTCTGAACATCAATGATGTGATCCAACACATAGCTAGAGCTCAAATAACTGTCTAACTTAAGCTGGATCGCCTCACTTTCAGTTTTAACACAAGCCATCTCTTTTTTCATTATCTCAAGACGAGTGATATACAAATTTATGTCAGTTTGTTTTCTGGAAACCATTTTTGTCAGTTCGGTTTTATCTTTTCTTAAAGTTTCAATCATCGTTTTAAATTCCTTTTCATGGTTTTCATAAAACATGTTGGCTTCTGTGCACTTAGAAAGATCCACGGTCAACTTTTGGTTGTGGATGAATGTCACATCATACTTGTCTTGCAAAGCCTCGTGTTTGCTTTGCAACTCACACCACTTAGCATTCAATGAAACATGTTTGTCTTGCAAGTCAAGCAAAGTAGCTTTTAAAGCATCATGTTTGCCTTGCAACTCAGACATATTTGCATCCAAATCAACACATTTAACACTTAAGCTAGCACAATTATCACAATTAACAACAGTAGGTTCATCGACACATACCTGACTTGACGAACTGTCGACATTAGCCATAACGGCTGAATGGAGAGAAGAAGAAGAATAAACAGCTTGATCCACCAGAATAGATTTTCTATCATTCCTTGCTGCAGCTTCTCCTAATAGCTCATCAACATCTGCATCGACTGACACACTTGACGTGTCATCCAAATGATCATCACCTGAAGTCGAGGATTCTCCATCTGAGCTTCTACTGTAACCAGAACTGTCTTCATCTTCAGAAGATTCACCACCATTGGCGGAAGATTCTTCACCACTGGCGTGTTTAAGATCCTTGACAACCTCAGCAAAACAAGCGGTTACAGTAGATGGCCGATAGACTTGCTGTTGTGGAGCGGGTTTTACTGGAACTTGTATCGGATTGCCATATAGATCAGTTGTCACAGGAGGCCTTTGGGTTTGTTGTTGAGGCACTGGTTGAGGAACTGGTTGAAGCGAATTTCCGTACAGATCTGTTGGTCCGGTAGATCGAACAGGTAATGGATTTCCAAACATATCAGTTGCTCTGATAGATCGTTTCGGTGCGGGAGATTCGGCCCACGAAGGAGACAAACTCGTATTTCTATACTTTCCTGTATCCGGAGACGGAGGACTCCACCAACTCGGATACATTTTGAATGTTTGATGATGAATTCCTGATCAGCACACTCGAAACAGACAGTAAAAATACTTTTGCAAACTTTCTGTTGTTTTTTTTTTTAAGAATTTTGACAATGTTTAACAAAGTCCCACCAAACAAAGGTGATCGTTGAAGTCGACGAAACAATTTAAAGACGAACAGACGAAACCGATGTTAAATGTCGATGAAATCGGAGCCCAAACATAAGCCCAAATCAATGTTGTGCTAGCCCAGTTTTCTTGTGCGAGTCATATCTTGAGCGACCAGAATTAAAACTTGTGCGACCAGACTATCTTTTGGGCTTCCAGTTAACGAAACAGTCCAGGCCCAATGACGAAACAGCTTTTGGGCTTCCAAATCTTGTGCGAGTATCAGCTTCTTGTGCGATCCCAGCTAAGTAATCTTGTGCGACTGATACAAAAACTTGTGCGATTAAATCAGCGACTGAATATGTCTTGTGCGAGTAGACAAACAGCCCAGTTCAATATGAAGCCCAATTCTTGAAGCCCAATTCTTGTGCGAGTAGACAAGTCTTGTACGATTGGGCTGGATGTCTTGTACGGTCCACTTGCTTGTGCGACTGAATAAATATTGTGTGACTAATCAATCTTGTGCGACTCAAACAATTGACTTTCTATCAACCTGACACAGCAGATATACTTTCGGCTACACCCTTTCCCAAAGTACCAACAAGATGATGATGTCTTACCAATATTTTAATCCATAACCACTTTCCAAGACACAAACACCTTTCAATATTCAAATTTCAAAGATTAAACAAGGTTAATTTTTTATTTAAAAAACAATGAATATTCAAGAACACTTTGAATGTTTCTTGAATATATGAAGAACACAACCCAGAAATATGAATTTTCCGGCAAACCGACAACTTTCCGAACACGAATTTTGCCCAAAACTTCACTAAAAACCAAGGTTTAACATGTGAAAATGAAGAATAAAATGGTTTTTATAAGAACTTTCAGCAAAAAAACACCAGAATTTTCGAAGTTTAAGGCTAATTTTTCAGAAAAATATGAACTTTAAAAACTCGAAAAACAACCCGAAAACAACTCGGTTTTAACAAGGAGAAGAGCCAAGGCTCTGATACCACTTGTAGGTCCGGCTAGGGGAGGATCTAGTCGCCTAATCCTTGTTGTCAAACACACCCGGTTGTGCGGAATCCAACCGGAGATGCAAACCGAGATCGAACACGACAAGAACACGAGAAGGAGACCGAGATTCAACGATTAACACCAATGTATTAATACTTGAAAAGTCAGTTACAAATCAATGTTTACAAATGTATTCTGTAAACTCTCTCTTGAATCTCTCGGGTATGTCTTCTTCATTGTGCGGTTGTTCCTTGCCCACCGAAAACACTCTTGTTTTCTGTCTCTTGTCCTTGTGTCTGCCGAAATCACCAAGTGATTTCGGTATATCTATGTTGTGCGATTGGGCTAGGCCTTGTGCGATTTGTTATGGTTCGGCCCATGTATTTGATTGGCCCAAGTGAAGTAGACAATATGATTGGTCCAAGATTCATGTACATGCACGTACATGAATCCTCATTTTCACAATTGCCAAGTTTAGTCAACATATGACATCATCATGATGATGTCATGATGATGTGGCAGCGGGACTTGTTTGCGGCGCTCCGTGCTTCGCGTGTCGAACTCTGGGACGCACGACGGAGGAATGTCGTGACGTCGGGCTTGAGCCGAACCTAGCCGGGTCGAACCGAAACGAGTTGAGCCGAACCAAGTCGCGTCCACATAATATGTACCAACAAACTCCCCCTTGGACGCTACTCGTGAGGTTCAACTTCCATATCTTCCATGTCGGAGGATCTTCAAAGTCTTCACACGCCGTAAGCAGAAAGTGTATCAACAAACTCCCTTTTCATTTAGGTAGTGTGTCAATAAACTCCCCCTTGGATTATGCATGTGAATCTTTTGACTTCAATGATTGAGATCCTTGTGGAGTTGGTAATGGTCAGCGGCAACTCGATCATCTTTATCATTTGAGTGCCTTCACGTCGTGTCTTCATTCCGAAGCTTGTCATCGACCATGTTCTCCTTGCCTTTAGAATCTGCACATGCAAGAAATCTAAACGCGTAATGAGAACAACTGCTTGGAACATAGTTTAACATAAACAAATAACACACATGTGACCATATTTCAATCAACTACCGTCCGACAGTTTGAAAGTTTAACAAATTTATCAATTTTAGTTTTTAACTTTCAAAAACTTGCAAATTCTGACCATTTATGAAGATTCAGTCGTTTTGGTTTTCAATCAGGTTTCAGGTAACGAAGACTCGAGATCCAACATCGTACGATCGAAAATAAGATAGAAATAAAATCTTTTTGGCTTTTATAAAGTTTATATTAAAACACACCTAAAATCTTTTTGGAATTTTTGAATATTTCAAATGTAAAGACAGAAAGCAGTAAATAAATATATACAAAGATGCAGAAACTAAAAGCATTAAATAAATATTTACAGACATTCTTTTTGCGAGTTTCGAGGGTAAGAGAATCATATCAGTGTATGGTCATGCCAAAACACTCTTGTTGTTCAATTAGTTAACATTAAGATAAGCATCCTATAACAATTATCGGTATTGTTGTCCACATAAGCTCAACTTATCAGATGTAATCATGGAGAGGGGATACGTTAAGGTATGATTTATACTTACCGACTGGTGTTCATCCACATCACGACACATTCCCGTATCAAGGTATGCACGAGGATACATCTTACCGGTGAGTATACCGATTATCATCTGTTTGACCGTATATGATGTGAGATTCTCACTTATTTTGATTGAAAACAAGCCCTATGTGATAGAATCATTTATTGATGAGGAACTTGATTTTCAGATGCATGAGGGCACAGGAGCAAGTCCGTGAACAGGTCAGTACTTTCGTACAGCAGAGAGACGAACTTGACTCCCGGAAAGATGTGATATTTTATCACTTATTTTGTGGACATGTGATTGTTGATCACTTATTGAGGTCGTATGCAGTATGTACACGTATGTATGGTATCATGGAAGATCTAGACTTGCGTCCCCGTTATTTTTCGGTAAAAGATACAACCATGATACCCAGATGATAAGCAGCATAAAGACCGAATATCTCAGAACCTCGGCAATCTCTCAAACGAAATTTCGGTACTAAGACCATATGCCAATGAGTGGTTCCCACCTGGTCTTCAGTCGATTTAAGATTTATATCACCCTGCACACTTTAAAATGATTGTGAGCCTACCGATACATCTTATATAGAGCTGCTTATCGTTTTTCAGTTTAGGTTTAAAGAGGTTTGGACAGACCACTGATGTACTATCATTTTCTCTTTTGCTCGCCAGGAAACTCATTTTTGTTTTTCTATTGTTTTTGTGTTTTTGAAATTTTTCGATGTTTTTGGATTTTCAAATTTTGGATTTACTCCCCCTAAAATGAACAAACTAAGATAAATTTAAAACACAAATGTATTTACAAAGATGATTTTCCGATGTTGGTTTTACTCTTGCTTGACCTTAATGCCGTTTACCAATAATAAAAAGTCAAATCTTGATTTGTCAAATGCCTTGGTAAAAAGGTCGGCACGTTGGTCATCGGTGTGGACCATGACACCATTGACAAGTTTCATAATGAAACATTCACTTGTGAGGTGATATTCGAGATCAACGTGTCTAGTCAAAGAGTGCTGTATGAGATGATAATAATTCATAAAGCAGCTAAAATATCGACAAGTATAGGGGAGATTAGAAATTCAAAACCGTATCCTGCAACTGCTTCGTGCATTGCAAGGAATTTGAGTGTTCTCCCAAACTGGATATCCACCCGGTGTGGACTTCAAAGTCGATTTTTGTAGCTACTGCGAAATCTCTTGACAGCAACAAGATCATAAACCTCTGGGTCCGGCTGGTCTTCCACATTGTACCAGCGAAGGTCTTTGTCTTTCTCTTTGAGAAGTAGTGTGCGGCTGTTCAATCCACGCCAAGGCATCCGCACACCCGGTTGGTTTGTTCAACAAACACATTTTCTTCAATCACACCGAAGAGAAAAGTACCTTACACGTTCATCTTGTGGACTTTGAACTTCTTGTGGAAGAAAAATCCATGAATCTTCAAAAAGTTTCAGACGTGCTACAGGCGCGTACTTTTCATTGGAATCTTTCATGTTGACCCGATCAAAAACCATAACAACCAAACTTTGGAACATATTTCATCTGGTCGAATTTTTCAACTTCATTCAACAACATTCTTTCACCATCATTCCTTCATCGGAATGTTTGTCTTCTTATCTTTTTCCTTTCTCTCCATCAATGGCAACAATATTCTCCTAAATGTAACAATATTTCGGAGCCTTATGTCGCCGATCTTGTGCATGGACGCTCCACTATCAACAATCCTAAGACTATCAATAGTTCCTCCTGGAACATCCTACACACTCATTCAGAGATTAGTTGGAGAGGGGGACCCAAGCCTTTACAGACTTGGGTCGTCCGTCATCATCGAGAATCGTAACATCCATTTCCCGATGATTCGGAATTGATGTAGCTCCCCCTGAAACAGTTTCCGATTTTGGTTTCCAAATCTGTTTTTGTTTTTCATTTTTAACATTTGATTTAACAGACTGTGTTTGGATAACCTCTGGTTTTAAAACCTTTTCAATTTCTTTTCTTTGTTTCTTTTTCTGTTTCACTTCCCGTTGTTTAACAAGACGAGGGTCCTGTCTTGGTGAAACAGATCTTTTATGGTAACTGTTACCATGGGGGGCATCAACCTTTGCCTTTCCTTTCGTGAGATATGGACAATTTCTGACAATGTGCCCGTACTCACCGCATTCAAAACATGATCTCCGCTCAACAAACCTCGGAGTATCATAACTGTAGGAGCTTGATGATGAACTTCGTGATCTTGAGGTACTTGGTCCTACATCACAACCGTTTGTGTGTTGTGTGTAGTTGTTTTGACTGTTTCTTTTCAAAATTTTACTTTGTTTAACAAAATCTTGATTAGATTTGTTTTCAAAAGTTTCAATTTTATCAGTCCCTCTTGATTTCACGAAGTTTATCTTCTGAATCTTCTTCTTGTTTTGGCTTTGTTTGCCTTTTCCTTTTCCTTGTGCAGCGTGATTTTGCTTTCGTTGATTGTTTTGTTTTTGCAATTTTTGATCCCCGTATTTCTTTCTAACTTCGGATTTTGGGATAGGAGCACACTGAGTTACTACAACTCCTGGGCTCGACTTTCCCAAAAACTTACTGGTAGAATCTTCGAAAACTTTATCAATCAAAGATTAATTGACATTCTTGATTGGAAAATCATTGTCTGGGTATATTTTATCAGATCCAATCAACGTGTAAAGCAAGTTCACGCTTTCACAACTTCCAGATGAGGATTCAACAGACTTGGCTGTAGCAGTCACAAACGGTTTTGCTGGTGGATCACAAAGAATGTGATTTTCGAGAGGTATGTCTTCTTCTTTGAGGGCTGAGTCAGTATCATCGGATTCGTCATCTGAAGAATCAACATCCTCTACAATGACTGGAGGACCCTGACTCTGTTCAGCAGAAGACACACTTGTATCTGCTGATACATCCGAATCTGATGATACTAACGGTTTGTATCCAAGTCCGGTCGCAAATTCCTTAATGTCTAAAGGAACAGATGGCTCAAAGTGAGTTCTATTCTCCTCATCAGGCAGTGCATCGTAATTGTGTCTAACAGGTGGTGGACATTTCTTATATCCAATGCATGTGACATCCTTTTTCTCTTTCTGAACATCAATGATGTGATCCAACACATAGCTAGAGCTTAAATAGCTGTCTAACTTAAGTCGGATCGCCTCACTTTCAGTTTTAACACAAGCCATCTCTTTTTGCATTATCTCAAGACGAGTTATATACAAATTGATGTCAGTTTGTTTTCTTGAAACCATTTTTGTTAACTCGGTTTTATCTTTCTTTAATTTTTCAATCACCGATTTAAATTCCTTTTCATGGTTTTCATAAAACATATTGGCTTCTGTGCATTTCGAAAGATCCACGGTCAATTTCTGATTGTGGATGAATGTCACATCATATTTCTCTTGCAAAGCCTCGTGTTTGCTTTGCAATTCACACCACTTATCATTCAACGAAACATGTTTGTCTTGCAAGTCAAACAAACTAGCTTGTAAAGCATCATGTTTGCCTTGCAACTCAGACATGTTTGCCTCTAAATCAGCACATTTAACACATCTATCACAACTATCAGATTTTGATTCATCGACACGCACCTGACTAGAATCACTCTCAGATGTTGGCCTTTCTGCATCAGAATCAACAACCTCCCTTGATGATTCACATTCAGATCCATCCTCGCTTGAACTTGAAGTTGTAACATCTTCAACTGAAGTTGAAACGTCTTCATCTGAACTACTGTCATGTTCAGAACTGTCATTATTTCCCGAGGATTCACCATTGCTGGCATCTTTGACAATTTCAGCATAAAACGCCGTTTTTGTTTGACTACAGTTCCTAGGATCAAGAGATGATGGTGCTACCGTAGAACGATGGCACTGTGAAGCAACTGGTGGTAATGGATTTCCATACAGATCTGTTGGTCCGGTAGATCGAACAAGTAATGGATTTCCAAACATATCAGTTGCTCTGATAGGTCGTTGGCTTTGCTGTTGTGGCACTGGTTGAGAAACTGGTTGAAGCGGATTTCCGTACAAGTCTGTTGGTCCAGTAGATCGAACAGGTAGTGGATTTCCGAACATATCAGTTGCTCTGATAGGTCGTTGGCTTTGCTGTTGTGGCACTGGTTGAGAAACTGGTTGAAGCGGATTTCCGTACAAGTCTGTTGGTCCAGTAGATCGAACAGGTAGTGGATTTCCGAACATATCAGTTGCTATGATAGATCGTTTCATATTGGATGTATAATGACGAATACCTGCTCAAAATCTTAATCAGCCGACAACCTTATAAATTTTGCGAACACCAGCTTCTAACTAATTTTGATGATCTAGACCAATTTTCACGAACCCCCAACTTCTAATTCTTTTGATGCACTCAGGTGGGCTTTAAAGAAAATAATAACCCACTCACTTAGAATTTGATAAATCCTACAATTTTTTTTTTTTTAATATCTTGACAAAGCAAAGTCCCACGAATCAAAGATCCGACGAAACAAAGTTAATTTAAATGTTGACGAAACAGAATTGAAATGTGACGAAACCGAAGCCCAAACAGAAGCCCAATTTATGTTGTGTGAGCCCAGCTTCTTCTTGTGCGATTATCAATCCTTGTGTGATTCAATCTCTTGTGCGACTCAAGTATCTTGTGCGACTGAACAATCTTGTGTGACTGGAGCCCAAACAGAAATTCAACATAAGCCCAATTGAAGCCCAGTCCTTGTGCGACTGTCCAACTTCTTGTGCGTTCCCACTTCCTTATGCGATTCAAGTCTTGTGTGAGTGGATGTCTTGTGCGACTGAATTAAAACTTGTGTGATTGAATATGTTGACGTTCTATCAACCTGACACAAATCAGACTCACTTTCGGCTCACCATTCCCAAACTTACCAACCAAATGATGATGTCCCCTTTTTTTTAATAAAATCACAATTTTCAAAAATACAAACAACTTTCACAAATGATTTTCAAAGATCAAAAGGTATAAAACTTTGAAGAACACTTTGAATATATGTTGAAGATATGAAGAACAACCCAGAAAATTTGAATTTTCCGGTAAACCGACAACTTTCCGAAACGCGGTTTTGCTCGAAACTTCAATAAAAACCAACTTTTAACAATAGAAAATGAAAAATAACAAGGTTTTTATGTGAACTTCCAGCAAAAAAGGCAGATTTTCGAAGATTTAAGGCAAATTTTCAGAAAAATATGAACTTCAAAAATCCGAAAAACAACCCGAAAACACTCGGTTTTAACAAGGAGAAGAGCCAAGGCTCTGATACCACTTGTAGGTCCGGCTAGGGGAGGATCTAGTCGCCTACTCCTTGTTGTCAAACACACCCGGTTGTGCGGAATCCAACCGGAGATGCAAACCGAGATCAAACACGACAAGAACACGAGATACAAGACCGAGATTCAACGATTAACACCAATGTATTAATACTTGAAAAGTCGGTTACAAGCTCAATGTTTACAAAACAATCTTTGCAAACTCTCTCTTGAATCTCTCGGGTTCTCACTTGTGCGGTCGCTCCTTGCCCACCGAAAACACTCTTGTTCTCTTGTTCTCTCTTTCTGTTCTTGTCTCGTCTACCGAAATCACCAAAGATATCGGTATATATATTTGTTTCACTTTGTGCGATTGGGTTGAGGTTCGGCCCAAAGTTTGTGGCCCAATGAATCTGATTGGTCCAAACATCATGTACATGCACGTACATGAACTTTCAAATTCATATTTGCCAAGTCTAGCCACTTTATGACATCATCATGACATCATCATGATGATGTCATGATGATGTGGCGTCGGGAATAGGTTGCGGCTCTCCGTGCTTCGCGTGACGAGCTCTGGGACGCACGACGGAGGAATGTCGTGGCGTTGAGCTTGAGCCGAATCTAACCGGGTCGAACCGAGCCGAGTCGCGTCCACAAAATGTGTATCAACAGCATGTACCCCCGTGTCTTTCAGCTATCAACGTCACCGCATGATGCATGATTAACCATCGCCGCTTTTAATGTTATTTTCATGAAATTAGTAAAGTAACGTTAAAGTTATTACCATTTCACTTTTGTCCCCCCGAGCGCCCACACATATATACATTATATGCGCACACCGCAAGCGGGGCAATAAGAACTTTAAATGAATAAAGTTTAAAATAAGTTGCTGAGTTAAATGCTTGGTTGGTCCCAGTGGTTTTCAAAAATTGCAGACTTGGTCCCAGTGGTTTACTAATTACACGCGTGGTCCCTGTGGTTTTCAAAAATGCACTCGGTTGGTCCCCAGCCCTAACATCAGTTAAATTTCTCAGTTAAGTCCATGTTAAATGACCAAAATACCCTTGCCTAACTATAAAATGCCCTTTCGCTACTGCCGTTGCCTCTCTCTCCGTCTGCTCTCTCTCTCTCCGTCTGCTCTCTCTCCGCCTTTTCTTCACACATTTAGATCTCTCTCTCTCTCTCTCACCCCCTCTCTCTACACCTACCACCCACAACTATCACCACCACCATCTACACACCACCACCACCTAACCTACACACCTGCATACCACCGTTACCACCAACGGCCAATCGAGCACCACCAGCCGACCACCGCTGTAAGCACAACCACCGCCTTATCATCTCTCTTTCGCATTGTTCCTTTTCTTTTTCGATTGTGGCGGTGGTGAGAGTTGAGGTTGATAAGGACGGGTCAGATCTGTAAAATTGCATCTAGATCTTGGTCGGAGGTTGGGGTGTTGATAGTTGTCGCAACCAAAATAGTAAAATCGTAACCCAGTTCAGAGGAACAAAGTGTGAGAAAACCAAGGTCGTCGGAAATCGTTATTTCGCTACTGCCGTTGCCTCTAGCTCTCTCCGTCTGCTCTCTCTCTCCGTCTCATCGTCGTAGGCCACCACCGATTGGTGGTGGCCGGCTGTCTATTCCAATATAACAGGGGCTGGGGGTGGTCCATGAAAGTGATGTAAGGCTTCAAGGGTGTGTATGTGTGAGAGAAAGAGGAGGACGGTGGTTATGGGGGTTCGCCGGAGGAACCTGTTGCCGGAGACCGCCGGAAATCGGGGACCAACCAAGCATTTAACTCTAAGTTGCTATTAAACTCTACCAATTATTAGGGGGTAGGGGCGCTCCACTAGTGATGAAATTTCATCACTCACAACATCCAATCAAGTTCCGCCATGTCATCGAATTTCATTCCATCACTAGTGATGGATTTTAGTGGGAATGTCCATCACTTGTATTGTTTGGTATATATATGTAAGAAAATAAAAAAAACAAATGGTCAAATATTGAAATTCAACGCGTGATGATGACCGCGTGTCATCATCTCCACGCGTGAACATTGGAGCTAGCGGCGGTGTTTCACTATGGAAAACGCGTGAAGAATGGGTAGGGGCGCCCCGGGTCCCCTTAGACTATAGTGTATATAACTTGCTATAAAGTTTCATTGCTTTTGGTTTAGTCATTAATATATTAAAGCCGAAAACTTAGCATATGTGACCCAACTAAGTAATTTATTGGGCTTGTAGTGTTTTGCCCTCCGTTTCTAAAATCTAAATGTTTTAAACCAAGTCATTGAAAGCTTCATTTTTATATTGTTTACAATCAAAATTACTTCAGCATCTCAGTTATGCAAACAAATATATCCAAACAAAAGAGCAATATCAATTAGAATATAGTCATCACTTGTGTACTCAAAAGGTTAATTAAGAACTTACGATCTCCTAAGACGATAGCTACAATGTTGTAGCAAGTTCATGGCAGCACACACTTAAATGTCTTCGCTTCTCGTCAAAATACATCTTCATTAAATCAGTCATTAGATTCATGACAATGTCAGCCTCTGCCCACAAAGTAGAAATTGATGGTTGAATGGTAGCCCTGTTCGATGCAGGCAACGTTCTCAGTAATTTTAAAATCTCGTTCAACTTTGAAATGACGCCAGAAGGCTTTTCTTCCCTTTTCTCAATCCGCTCGCTCAAAATTTTCCAACACCAATGGACATTCCAATCGGCAACGATAACTTTATCAACTTGCGCCTTCCTTTGTTCATAAATCTTTGCCATTATGGTCTCTATATTAGATCTCACCCGCTGTAGCAGCGCCATTAACTTTGTAGTAAGATTTTGTGCCAACCTGGTGTTTTTTATAGCTCTAACATCCTGCAGTGTTTTCATGAAACCATAACAATACAATACTCACAGTTTGTGCCATAAATCTCCAAATTTGATATCATATAGAAATGTATTGTTTTCTTAAAAATCCATAAACCTGAAGGCATAGCAAGTTTCTCAACTGAAAGATATGTGAATAAAAGTTTCTACTACAAAATTCAACTTACAAACAAACAGTTAAAACAAATATATAAAATCGCTTGCCACATCTTCTTAATAAGATAGAGCAACAAGTATGATGCATGGCAAATAACAACAGAGTTCATAGTGTAATAAAATACCTCACGTGAAACCATTGTGACGATCGCACCTGGAGAAGCATCTAAGAGATAGCGTTTGAGTTCTGCAGACATCTTTCCGCTTTTGTGTTTTTGCACCCTCGAATGTTCACTTGTTGGATATATCTTTAAACTCCTTAAGTTCACAAATGGAGAAGGTGGATGTGACATCAATTCCACGGATGAAGAAAGTTGCTGCACAAAAATTTTTAACGTAAAATGTGTACATACAAAAAATAGGGATCCCAATTTCTGCTAATAAGTCAAATTTACTTATTTAGAGAACCATCATAACATTGGACAGAACAAAATAAACACTAAAATATTTCTTAGATTGAAACCATTATAAGATGCACAAGATAAATACTACCAATTACCTCAACAATTTCCAAGTTAAGTGTAAGAGACTTGACATTATGAAGTTGTGGAAGCAGATGTAAAACTTCATGAGCATCTTTTGGACTGGATATGCAAATATCTGCCTTCTCCAAAGAAAGGAAACCATCTGTAGAAAGTTGCAGACGCTCATAACCTTCATAGAGCAACAACACAAGGTCGGGTGCAGATATCCGATATTGACGGTCACGTGCATACCTTGGATAGTACTGAGAGTCACTTTTCATAGTGAGATTTTTGAGTTGAGGTGAAACAATATTGAAGACCTTTACACCCCCACGAATACTTTCAAGTGTAAGATTAGAGAGTAGAGGAAGACAAATACTTAAAACCTTGACTCCCATATAGCAGCCTTTTATGGTGAGACTCTTTAAGTTGGCACACTTGGAGAAAAGATCAATGCACTTATCAGTTGTTTCATCACAACACAAATGAACATCATGGAGGTACAAAGTTGTTAAGGCTGGGAACTCCCAAGTAGATGGTGCTTTAACCACATATGTTCTAAGGTACGATGTAGCTGAGACGTGTTCCTTTGTCACACTAAGTTGTTTAAGAAACCGAGAACTAGAGAGAAAATGAGGGAATTCAACACCATATTTGTCAAACAAGCATGCAACATTCAATTGTTGAATATTGTGAGAGAATGCATACTCCATAATCTGTTGGACAAACACATCGATATCCTGATTATCCTCTCCATGAAAACTAAGTTTGACAGAAGACACTTCTGTTTGATTATTGCGGCTAGAGAAAAAATGTGTGATAAATTTGGAGAACTTGTGCGGGTGATAGATTTTTTCCCTTGAGAAATTGAGATAAGGCATTGAAGTCCAAATAAACCTCCATCTAGATGACAAAACACTCGTTTGAACAGCATATTCTATGCCAATAAAAGCGAAGATTTTGTAGATAAGATCATCCGGCAAGCTGCTTAGTCTATCTTCTTCTACATTCTGTTTCCCATTGCTAGAATCCATTCTCTACCTTGATACAAATATGCATTCATATATAAGCTAGATCCTTTTCTGTTACATTCACATGCATATTATTAGTGATTATCACAATTACTTCCTCATACAAACACAACATCAAATATCAATACAACTATGCATAACATCGAAACATATCGAGATTAAACTAACCGTAGGAATCAAGATGGAGTTGAGGGAGTCTTCGAGTAGGGAGGGGTTTCGTCGCCGATTTCCAAGAGAAGAGAAACAATTTTAGGGTTTGCAATGTTTACGAAGAATTGTGTCACACACACATGTGTTTTACGTATACATAAAGGAGGGGGGGGGGGGAGGGTGGGGGTGTTTGGCCGAGCTGTTTAAGGGAGGGAGTGGGTCGAGAAGTAAAAGCACAAGAGAACTAGTTTAATACCCGTCCGGTGGACGGGTTACGCTAACAGCGTAACAATACCCCACACGTGTCATCCACTCCACCAGTATCCATTTTTAGGGCATCCACACCGCTTACTAACACAAACCACCGTCGCTCTTCCCCAAACCTGCGTCACCTACCAACCTCGACCACCACCGCTTTGCCCCAAATCGATGCCGGCGACATAACCATCGTCCATTCGAAAGCGCGTAGCTTTATCTGCTCACCAACCAAAACCCAAGCGATGTTTTCCGTTTGAAATTAGGGCTCCAACACCTACACTTGAACCTGGTTTTCGTCTGAAATTAGTTCTATACCCGTCCGGTGGACGGACATATTAATGGTATAATAAAATAAAAAATATATCATAATAAATACACAAGTTTATGATACAACCATAGTATTTATAACACATTAAAACCATAAATATTAAAACCATAAGCCCACTGTTTGGGTAAAGACCAAATAGTGGTGATTTCGTTGAACTAAAAAAAACATAGTTTTATACCCGTCCGTTGACCCGATACTTAACGTAATATTTTTTTTTTTGAAAGACCAATGAAATTTTATCCATATACTTTTGGTTAACCAACTGTTAAACGTAATACTACACCAACATTTGTGTCAACTATCTAAAAGGACCCTCCTTATACACATGCAAATCACCACATTTCCTTTGAAAAAGGAAACAATGTCTATGTTTTTCTTCAAAGGGTGCCTAGAAAGTCAAGTGCAATTAGAAATACAATAGTATGGTAACGACTTTCCCGCACGATTTGGCGGTGATTCGGTCAGGATTGTTTTGGTTCTTTGCGGGTAAAACCAAAAACAGTCGATGGCATTGAACTTTTAAAACATTCAATACGACACTCACATACAAAATGTTTATTAAAATGACAAAAAAAATACAAATTGTATCATGTAACCACGCCTCTCTTTCATATGTCAACTATGAAAGCATCCAACCATCTTAGACCTTTAAAATCCATTTATATCCATAGAAACAAAACTAAATATTTAATTTTGGGTCATTATGTGTGTTTATGATGCTAATTAAAATATTTTGTGGCACATGGGTGAAATAGATGGAATTATTCACCCTAGGACATTTAGATTATGTAAATGATGAGAAATAAAGCAAGAATTCTAGCCACTTGAAGACACTTATATAAAGTTCTAGAAAGAAAGGATATTAAATTTTTTATCATGGATTAATCGTCCTGGAATGGAAGAATCTTTACTTGTCCTTTATACAAACCTCTCACTTGTGTCACATCCTTGCCAATTTACAATCAACTCCCATCATTTTGTGGATGGGCTTTCTTGATGGTGCAAAAAGGCTGAAAGAAAATATACTTGTAAGTATAGTAGCTACAAATTATTTTAAAAACCAACATTTGTCTCAAATTAAAAACTAAAATTGACTACTTACCATCATTCATTAGATAAACATCAAACACTTGCTAATACTAAAATAGCAGTTCCAATTTTGTTAGGCTATAGGGTGTGGTCATGACCCTCATGACCACCATGACCTCCATGTTAGTGCCATGTAACCCACCTCTAATCCACCATCTAAAACCACTACCCTAAGGGTATGGTCATGATCCAAACCACTAGCCATTTATTTATTTTAATTTATCTTTGTCTAAAGAAAAAGGAAATGATTTGTTGAAAAATGGAAAGGAGGACCATGGTTGCCATGGTTTAATCCATGCAAACCATGGTGAATCAATCAAGGGGGTGGCGTAGCCTTCCATTCATGTTCCTAGGTGGCAAATCATGTCCCAACCATGACCCCCACACCCTATAGCCTTATTTGAAGTAAGTATAGTTCAGACTTAAAGTAAAATAGAAAAGGAGTTGAATTTAGTCAATACTAAAGGCATAATGGAATTTGTTGAATTAAAACCGATGGTAAAGGTCTAACAAAAATTCTATGTAAAATGTAAAAAAATGGTTACTAACCTTTTCTTCAAAGAGATATCAATTTCTTCATAGGAACGACAAAATCCAAAATCATGCTCGCCTTGCAAAATAACTTCTGCGCCTTTTGTACTATATTTGTTAGCGAACATTTTATCAGTAACTAAATTTTTTTCAAACAAATTGAAGAAAATTAAACAAAAAACAGTAAGAAACTGGTTCTTTTACAAAACAGGTGAAGAAAAAGTACTAAAGTCGAAGGGAAAAAAAGGTTATAAAATCAGAACAAATGCGTCAACAATTGCTTCACCGAATATAAACATATTGACATAACATAAAGTTTTACGTTAACATATGCTTTGTTGCACATGGTCACAACCTAAAAAGACCTTCAATTTAAAATTACTCTATGCAATATCATTGTATAAATGTAAATAACGAAAAAAAGTAACTGGCTCAAGACATACATACATATATAAATACATAGTGCATGCCATGTATGTGCATAAGTATATATCTATTTTTGTCAAGAACTAATAGATAAAATGAACCAAAAAATATATATATGTAAAAGCAAAAGTCTTTCTTGACAAATTAATTGAAGGCAAAAGAAACCACATAAATCTACCTTATGACCAAAATCTCTGTTATAAAAACTGATGCAAATATAAAATTATCAACCCTTCAAAATGTAATAGAAACCACATAACGACAATTGAAGGAAGATTATGAAGAAGGGATTCTAATGTTTATGCAAAACACAATCAAAACCACATAAGGATAGTTGAAAAATCATGAATAATGGATATGGTAGTTACCTTAATAGCCGCGCAAATTGTCTGCACGTGTACAAGTCATCATGTGAAAAAAACAACATCCAGGAACTTCTCAATATAGTACCTTGAAGCAACAACATCCAGAGTTCTGAGTGTTTATCAACATCTCTGATGTATATCTGAACTATGCCATCCTCCAAATATTGTATATATGTAAAGTGAAACTCATAGGCATTTACAAAATAATGTTCCTGTTTAATAAATTCATTAACTAAGTAATATTTCCTAGGCCGTTCCCGTCATATTTATATTCACAAGTGAACTCCATATTTTTAAATTTATTTAAAATACCAGATACGCCTTTTGTAGGTTGGTTTCATCCTCATCATATGAAAACCCTTCTTGTGAATAATGAACATGAACCCCTTTTTGCTAGAGCCTGGGTCGTTTGAGACCTACCAAATATATTAGAAATTAAAACTGAACCAAGTAAAAACAAAGACATAAACTCCAAACTCGAAATTATCTCTAGTTGAGGATTATTTAAACAAACTTAAAGAAGGCTGACAAACCTGTCCAGTCCAAGTAAAGCAGCAGTTTTAGGCTTTTAGCCTCCCTGGGTCGTTTGATGAAATCACACTGTTGTAATTCTTGTCTCTAGCTCTATGATAAACGATCTGATCCAACACAAACCTTAGGGTTACGGACAAATATCAATGTAAATCAGACGCAAAAATGTGTCTATGATTTTAATTTGAAAAAAATAAAATTTGGGATTACTTACAGAGACGGAGAGCTGATTCTTGAAAACATTGGTAGTATATACTAAAGATGGTAGATGCTTTACCTTCGTTATCGAAGACGATCCAAACGGCATAGCCTCTGATCGATCCAATTGAGAGGAAGGTTGATGATTCCTCAATTTCCTCATCCCCTGAAATCGTTCTTTTGCATCTGTACAAAACATCGATCATTAAAAAACCCTAATTACCGAAAATTTAGGGCCCTTTAAATATTTCAGGGCCCAAGCTAGGGCCGACCCTGTACGTTAATATCATCAAGCAATTGTAAGACGTTAAAAGAGTATGATTATGTGATGAAACAAAGGATAAATCTATTACCTGGTTCTCTGTTGTGGAAGCAATGATAATGAGAATCAATGGAGGCAAACTTGTCGCACAAATCCAGGGTACGTTGAGTGTGAAATTTTGGCTATCAGAGAAAGAAGAATGACCAATTTGTTTGTCTTAGGGCTGGGGTTATGGTGCGATAGATGATGGTGCCATTCCGCAAGAAGATAGCCGGCGGAACACTGAGAAACATGATTTGATTTGAGAAAGAGAAGCAGACGCTATAGATATATAAATTAATGATTGAATTTGTGAAATGCATGTCCATTATATAGCAATAGATCATCTCAACTGACCCATATTTGTAGGAGTTGGTTTGGAGATAATGGGTCTAGGAGAAAAACTGCTGAGAGGTGGAGATCATGGCAGAAAATTTTGGAGCAAAACCACCTGCAGGAAAACTGCCAATAACCGCCTTGAACCGCCATTAGAGCGGTTAAAATTAAGAGTTTACACGGCCCAGATTTAATCTCAGCATAATCGAACGGATGATATTGATTTCAAAGGTAACTTCCACTTAATGGGTTCCATATATATATATATAATTGAACAAGCATAAGAGAATTGGGCCGGTTATTTTAAATGTAATAGTCCCTACATAATTATGTAACATTTAACAAGGTTAACATTTAACAAGGTTAACACGCGTTTAGGTTT
Organism: Helianthus tuberosus; assembly: GCA_030545235.1. Classification (NCBI taxonomy): domain Eukaryota; kingdom Viridiplantae; phylum Streptophyta; class Magnoliopsida; order Asterales; family Asteraceae; genus Helianthus; species Helianthus tuberosus. Next base: position 57,954 of record JARYGA010036715.1, on the reverse strand, counting down.
AAGCTTAACGAAGCGGTACTAGTACAGAATATTCAACGCACCCGAGAGGGATAAATAGAAGTTAAGATCACGAGGTAAAACATCACTAACCTTGAGAGTTCGGGTTGTCACACCTGAGGGCATTTATGTCTTTGTATCCCCAATCTATATTAATTATAAAAAACAAAAACATTAATATATATATCCAGCCTTGCTTATTTAACACTGTATCTTCCAAAAAGTAGAAACCCTAGACCAGAACCTCCAAATCAGTTCAAGTACCACCACAGAACCACCAACGACCACCGCCGCAACATGGAATACCAGCTCCGGCAAACCGCCAAACACCTCCGTATCCACTTGCTTCCTTTCACATTACGCAGAGAGAGTGAGAGACGGGACTAGAGATAACGAGAGAGAGAGATAAAGAGAGAGTCATGGAAGAGGAGAGGAAACCAGTCGGTTTCAGAGCACCGACAACGAAGACGCAGCCCTCTCTGATCCAACACTGCGACACCATCAAGCACGGTAAATTCAGATCTCAAAGCGGGTGACGGTTCAATTAACGCTTCGATGTGTACGATGAAGGTAATCTTGTGATGAATATGACAGTCTCGAAGCTTCCTACATCTCCGTAATCCGGACATTGTTGTTGAATAATGTATGCTCTGTTTTGGGATTTGTTCAATTTGGGTGGAATTGAGGTTGAATTGATGAGAAATTACGAATTGGTAAGCCTTTGAACCTACAAGATCTAGTATTGAACTCTAATCAACTTACAGGAATGATTCTATCACAGATTGGTAATTGTTCAAGGTTTACAAATCTTGTTTTGTTTGATATTTTTTTAACTGGAAGTTTTCATGTTGAGTGGGGAATTTGCAAAGGTTGGAGGTTATTAGGGCTGGTGGGAAGTTTTGAGTTGGGTAAGCCGGTGCTTGAAGGATAAACGTTTGGTCTGCCTGCTTAACGTCGGTGGCCGGCCAATAGCGGTAGTGGTCATGGTTGGTTGCAGGTGGTAGATTTTTAATTAAATTCATAAAAAAGACAAAACTACCCTTATCTGATAAGACTTAACTGGAAATTTTAACCAGGTTAATGCTAAAGGACGTATGGTGTAATGGGTTTCATGAATAAAGGATTGTGACTATAATTACTGAAGTTAAAGGTCATCTATTGCAATCCGATACAAACATAAATGACGAAAAGTGTAATTTACCCCACTTTTTTTATCTATCTACTCCATATCTCTCTTTCTCTCTCTTCCTCGATTGCCCACCATCATCTTCTTCTTCCTTCACAAGCCCTAATATCCGGTAGCAATTAAAATAAAATAGTACCAATTTAATCAAACCCTTATAACCAAATCAAATATGGATAAACCTAACCTTATTCTCAAACCAAATACCCTCCAGTCCACCGGAGGTGGGGGTTTGGTCGGAGAGAGTTTGTCAGAGGCGATTCTTGTAAGGTCTTATCCAGATTTTACATTTTTTATATTCACCCTGTTTCTAGGGTTTTACCCACATTACAAGGGTGGTTGTTGATTTGTAGCATAATTAGTGAGTTATTCACCTTTTTATGGCTTTATAATCCCATTCATGTTTTTTTTTAAACCCAACTTTGTTGTTGGTTTAGGAGAAATCGATGAGTTCAGGGTAGGGTGGGGAATGGTTTTCCGATGGTGATGGTGATGGTGATAGTGATGGTGGGTTTTACAAACATGGATGTGATGGTGTAGAGATATGGTGTAGGTGCCAATGATGGTGGTGGTAGATGTGGTGGTCAGCGACTTTGTTTTGGAGTGGTGCGGTGAGTGGTGGTGGTTTGCAGATGGGGAGCAGTGGGTGGTGGTTAGGAGTGGATCGTGGTGGTGTGGGATGGATGATAGTGGTGGTGTGGTGTGGGGTGTTGGTGGTTTGGTGAAAGAGAGATGAGAGAATGAGAGATAGTAGTTATATATATATAGGGTATATATATAGGGTTGAGTTCATTTCAGAACTCTAAATAACTATAGAACTTTCAGAACTCCTAATAAACAATCATTTTATGTATAAGTTTTTGTATTTAGGATCTTTTTATCATCTATTATATGTATTTCATTGATTACATACATGTTAAAAGTAGTTTACATATGTTTAATTGCCAAAATTATATATATGTGTCGTAACTAATTACATATATGTAAAAAAAACTAGTTTACATATGTGTAATTATAAAATTACATATAAAAAATGATAAAATTACTCTTAACATGTATGTAATCGTAAAAATACACATAATAAATAATAAAATTATCCTAAACATAAATATATATATATAAAAAAATTGTTTATTAGGAGTTCTGTAAATATTTATGGTTCTGAAATGATCCTGATCTATATATATATATATATATAATCTTCTTAAAGTATTTTTTTAATGATTGGATGTTTATGTTATTTACACAATTCGTTCCTGTAAAGGTGAATAGACAAAAATGCTCTTATGTGCAAGGCACTTGACTAAACATGCATATTACCAAAGTTAAAGTAGAAGGATTAAATGTGTATAAATAAAGTTAACTAATAAAAAGAAAACTTTATTAAAGTTGGGGAACTAAACATGTAATTTGCAGCCTCGACAAACATCACAAACTATAAAACTTTTGTTGTCCCCTATTTCAACTTCTAAGGGCACAGGTAGTTTCGTTAATACAAATGAAGGATGTCGAATAAATCCATGCGAAATGAAGGATTTATTCGCACCCGTATCAAACAATACACGTGCTGGAATTGAGTTAATTGTGAATATACCTGAAACCACATCGGGTTCTGTCTTCGCTTCAGCCGCGGTAAGTTGGAAGGACCTCGCCTTCGCTTTGGGAGCTTCTGTTGGAGATTCTTTAACATCTCTCTTTCCAACTAAGTCCGGACATTCGGCCTTTTTGTGGCCGGGTTGATAACATTTGTAGCAAACAGAGACTTTTCCCGGGCATAGCGAGGCCGTGTGCCCCATCTTGTTACATATAGGGCATGGCTTGTCTTTGAACCGACATTCCCCTTTGTGTCCCTTCCCGCACACCTTACAACTTGGCGACCCACCTTTAGTATCTACCTTCTTCCCCGATTCTCCGGTTCGGGCTTTCTTTGTCGGGCTTGGATTCACATCTTGTGCCCTTCGTTCACCTCTTTCGACTTGCTTCTTCAACTCAATTTCCCGTTCCCGAGCAACATTAATGATTTCGGTAAGGGTCTCGTATTTTGAAGGAGTCATAAACTCCCTATATTCAGCGCTCAACATATTGTAGTAGTAGTATATTTTCTGTTCTTCGTTCGTCACCAACTCACTACTAAACTTCATCTTATCCATAAACATCGCCGTGATCTTGTCTATGGTTTCACCCTTGTGCCTAAGTTGCATGAACTCTACCTTGATTTTGTTGATGACCGCCTTGGGACTATGATGTTTAAGAAATGGTGTCTTAAACTCTTCCCATGTCATGGCCCTTGCCGCTTCGGCCCCTATTTCATTCTTTTTGTTATCCCACCAATCCTTGGCTTGTCCTCTTAACTGACTCGTTCCATAAGCAACGAAGTCGCTTTCGTCGCAATGGGTCCTTTCAAACACTCCTTCAATGTCGCCCAACCATCTTTGGCAAATTATCGGGTCGACTTCCCCGTTATAGATTGGCGGTTTACACGCCATGAATTCCTTATACGAGCACCCTTTACGTTCTCCCATTTTGTCTTTCGTAAGGTTGACAGTATCCTCCAACCTTTTAACTCGCTCTTCTACAAGCGACAACACTGTGCTTTAGATCTTGTCTATAAACCCGGATAGACTGCCCTCAATTGCCTTTCCTACCTCCTCGGCAATCATTTCTTTCAATTGTTCGGTGCTTGTCGGCACCGGATCATTATTGCTCTCTTTCGACATCTTGAAACTGAAATGTTTACATCAAACATTAAACATTTCATTCATGGCATTGTTTCATTTGTTTCGGTTTAGCCAAGTTCCTAACTTGCTTTAACCGTTCACATTTAGTGCACTTTCCGGGTTTGAGTGTGTTAACATGCTCTTCCCATGCATAACAATTTGTTTCTTATTCCTTATACAAGACATAATCTACTTAACATAATAAGTTAATTCTTACCGGACGATCGATCAAGCTTGAACCGAACACTTTGTTGACAACATTAAGCTCTGATTACCAACTTGTAACACCCATCTTTTATTTAATGTAATTGTGCAATATATATATATATATATATATATATATATAAATATTACGATGATTTCATAGCATAAAATCCAAAAGTTAAATATTAGAGTAACCGAGTAGTTTAGAAATCCATAAGTTGTTTAGCAAACACTTTACATCGTAACATTGTTCAAAAAGAGTTAATTTATGCGGAAGCTTCAAAAATATGTGTTCGGTTCTTCAAAAGCTTGCTTGATCGTCATCCGTAATCCTTGAGTACCTAAAACTGAAATGTTTGCATAAAACATTTGTATTAGAATGCTTAGAAATGATCCTTAATTGAACTAGAATCAAAATGAATTCAAATAGTTACAATTATACAAAATGTATAATTTATGTCAGATTCTACCGTAACTTACGGTCCTACCGTAAGTTACGGTAGTTTATTTTCAACAATGATCACCGTAACTCAGAAGGGTAACTTACGGTAGGCCCTGCAAACACCTGTTTTGGACTGTTTTGTTTGTTTACCTCACCCACACAATTTCTCAAATCTTTCATTCGATCAAACCAACATTCTAAATTTCTCATATTTTTATGTTTCAATTATCAAATGATAACCAAGACCAATCAATCACATTATGTAGCACTATCAATGCTTTATTTGATTATTCGACCCGTTTGGCTAGTCTAAGGAATCCTCCTTTATTACGACTACCAATGAGTTCTAATCAAATTTTGACCTTTTATTCACTATTGCAACATTATTACTTTAACTCAAAGCAACCCTTATTCTAAAATCCAATTACGCATGTAATAATAATCAAAATCTACTTAATGTAACGGGTCAAGTTACATACCTTTAAAGCAAGCCCTTCAAACGTGCATCCACACCGGTTTGCCCGCTAGATGCCTCGGCTTCCTTTCCTATAGAGTTCAATCACTTTATGTTTAGAACTCTATGTTTTACATACATAACGCACATTTTGTCATACTTCATAATTATGCGTTTTTAACTTAACAATTCAGTTTCAAGCCTTCTTTGAGGCATTTCAACAAACACTATAAGGGCAGAATTCTTACATCTTTCATATTCATGTTTATAGCTTGCTAATTAGTTAACTTAACTTCAATAAAGCCTTCATATAGCATTTAAACATCATACTTTTCTGAAATCACTTTCTAAGATCGAATTACACTAGAATAATCATTCTAAACCCTAGTGTTCATCATCATCATCATGTAAAACCCACAACCCACCTTCAAGGTGTTCATGGAATTTCCTGAATTTGGTCATGATTTCACATGTAGTTGGCTAGGTTTCACTTCTAGACACCATATCTACTCTAATCTAACCACATAACCCACATGCAACATCTAATTTCAGATTTTCCAAAATCATGAGAAATTCAAGTTGAGAGATTTCATCAGATTTTACATACCTTACAATCCTCTTGTGATGAGGATCATAATTCTAAGCTCGAATTTTGATTTCAACTTGGATTAATCATTCAATTTGCAAGATTAATGAAGTTTTAGGGTTTTGGAAGAGTGGGGATCGCCCCCTGCTTTACTTGATCGACCAGACACCTCCTTTTGGGGGTGTTTGGTAATTTTTATTTGTTTAATAAAAATTAAGTTTCAATTTGTACAACTTAAGCCCCTCCACTTTGATCAACATTCAATTTAATTGCTTTTAACCCTACTTTAAGTTATTTCTAGACTTTTAACTAACTAGGTTATAACTCCTAATTAGTAAATCCTCGTTTGTTTATACTTTATAATTCTAATATAAAGTTTTATATTTTCGGGGTGTTACCGTTTTTTTTGGGTGTGATAGTTTAAAACATTTTCCAACAATTGATGGGGATGGTGTGGCAAGGATGGTGGATGGTAGGTTTTGACCTATAACCCGTCTTGCAGCCATGGTTTTTGGGAACTTTGAGCCAAACCCTGGTTTTAAGATCCACTGTGGTTTTGAATTTTTTTTGTTGGTTTTTACATTCGGTCAATGATGATGAGTATTAACTCGTCTGAGACATCTATCCATGACTCCTGATTTTGGTTGAGTTTTTGTTAAGATTATGGTTTTAAGATCCACTGTGGTTTTGATTTTTGTTGTGGTTTTTACATTCGATCAATGATGATGAGTATTAACTCATCTGAGACATCCATCCATGAGTCCTGATTTTGGTTGAGTTTGTTGTTAAGATTATGAAATTTCGTAAACCCGAAATCGGGTCGAGTTGGAGTTGGGTCGGACTGAAAAGGGTTTAGCCGGAAAAAATGGTGGGGTGTTGTTGGATGGGTTTGTTTTTTTTACATTGATAGAGATTTGGGTTTTATTCAAGTTCTTTCCATTGCAATAACTCCTGGTTTGCCAAATGACTTATTGTAATTTTTTTAAATATTCTTGAGCTTTTCTTCAGTATATCGAGGGGTGGGAAAGACATTTGAGTAAGGTTTGTAAAATGATGATTAATTGTGTTTTATTTGGTATACGGATGTAACATATTTGGAAAGGGGATCATGATTTGGTGGTAGTGGAAAGAAAAGAGCAACATATTTGGAAAGGGGATCATGATTTGGCGGTAGTGGAAAGAAAAGGAATTGAGGGTGGGAATTCATGGAGGCATTTAGGTGTGAATCAAAGTTCATTACTTTTGGGATCGAGGCATTTAGGTGTGAATCAAAGTTCATTTAGGTGTGAATCAAAGTTCATTACTTTTCCTTGACAGAGAGTTGTAGGCTAACACCGTCTTTAGTCTCAGAGGACGTTAATTATAGCCCGTAGGCACCTCCCTTCTAAGGGATGTTATTTTCCATTTATTTCATATCTCATTTTTAGAATGAAAACTTAATTTAATCAATCCATTATATGAAAATAAAAGTACAGAGTTGCCCTAAGCGGGTCTTTGAAAGGAATAATGTGTCCTTAAAGGGACTGAAAGATAAATGTCCTTATGAGGACTATTAAGGAAACGATCTTCAGCAAAAGGAGTTTCTTCTTCAAGTTATTTCTGAATGCTTTCTCCTTAGATGCTTGTTTCACTCTAGCCGCGGTACGAAGCTCAGCATTTCTAGGCTCCGGGTGTGGAGGACTCCTAATACGGCTTCTTCGCTTGGCGACGTATCCAATATGTATAAAAATTTGGAAGTAAAAATTTCCAGATTAGGATTGAAAGTATTCCTATGTTAAGTCTAGACTCAAAAGGTCAAAGAATGTGCTACTGTGTCATTGAGATTAAACACTAAGGGCTAGCGTTTAATTCACTCAATGTTGGCTCTGATACCAACCTGTCACACCTCGATTTCCACGTGTCACCGGTGGGCCCGGTGGGGAGTATCGTAACGTAGTTGAGATCATCATAATCAAACGACACAATATAATAATGCATAGCGGAAGCAAAAGATAAATATATTACATTCCGAATATAAGAAATGTCAAAGTATTACAACGGAAGGTAAAGGATCCACAGGCGGATCAATAAAAGAAAACTGTTCAACAGACTTTAGGCATCTAGAACTTGCAAGATTCCCTAGTGACGCCCTGAGCTCCCAGCCAATTACGCATAGTACCTGTCACTTAACCTTTTTGGAAAATACGTCAGTTTACACTGGTAAATACAATTAACTGACTCGTTTTGGAAAAGAGTTTAAAAATTGATTTGAATGCACGAGGCACAAAATATCTTTTATAACTGGATTAAAATGCACAGAGGCAAAATTAATCTTTTATACTTGGGACAAATTTATTAATAAAAATCTTGTATCCGATTTACATGGTTGTCCAACATTTAGGGCCGGTGATTATACAATACAAGCCGGACAAGATTAATCGACACACCACAAATATAATCTCACAAGAAGATACCCTTACGAGTGAGTATACGTTTTACATATGCAACAGGAGGTGTTTTGCCTACACCTTGTGCTTACGTCGTGGCCATTCACTTTTTAAAATGAGCCAAGGATATCCAGGACACGGTCATTAACCCCCAATGTTATTTGTTATCAATCAATATAGATTAAAACGGGATTATGCAATTTAATCATCTCCGATTAAAAGGTTTCTACACCCGACCAAGCGGTATTTTTATAATACCGTATCCCAAGCCCGTATAAGGGAAAATAAGTTAAAAGTATTTACCTGAGCTAGCAATGCAATTTATACTCAGCCGTATATCCTAATCAGCAAGCACAAGTACTTCTACTGGGGCTCTCAATCTGGAACGAAGGTTTTATTAACCTATTAAATTCCTAACGGGTCTTATTTAAGTCGTAACTTAGACCGGTTAGTTTTAAGGAAATGTTTATGGTTCAAAACGCATGATTAAGCGAAGACCGGGATAGGATGCGATTTAGACCCGACAAGTTTGGATACTTGTATAATATGGGTAAACTAAACACATTCTGGATTTTGAGATAAAAACGATAACGTTTGACCCGTTTCGGCTAATTTATGCAAACTAGTTACATAAACCGAACCGAACGCGTAATAAGCGTAACGGTTATTCATATGAGCCATTGACAGGTTTCCTAAGTTAATATGCTCCTAATATGTTGTGACATCAGTAAGTTGTCTTTCATTATGCCCAAAACGTATTTAAACACAAACTAGGCCTCGTAGGGGTAGTTTGGTCATTTAAAAGGTTATAAAAGAGTTTAAGTATTTATCTGAGTTACAGGTCTGATATAATCAGCAAAAATACTTATTTTGATAAGTTATAACAGTAGGTTAAAGTATATATGTGAATTTACCAAGTATAACCAAACTATGCACCGTAGGGGCATTTTGGTAATTTCACATAAGCCGTAAAGCTCAAAACTGAAGTCTGAGTTAAACAACTTTTGCTTACTGTATGTTTAAAAATAGTCTTAGTACATACTATGCGCTAAAAACGCTAAATAAGGCGATTAGGAGCCGTTTACGGGTTCAATACCTAAAGCTGATATTTTTATTATTCCAGAAGGTCTAAAATAATTTATTTATCATAACTAATCAGTATCAAAAGGTTTGGAGTCGTTTAGATATGTAAAACTCCTTTTATGGCCCGTAAGGGCAAAACCGACAATTACCGGATTAAGCCTACGACTACTAGTTATGCTCAGCCTAAAATTAATTAAAAATCTTCAAAAATCCCAAAATAATATATTACATCAGTGGGTATTAAGTTTGATATCAAAAAGTAGGCTTAACTAGGCTATACGCTAATTTCGCCGTTTTATTAACATAAAGCGTTCATTTTACGCTAACGAGCATAACTCTTAATCTACACCTCAAATTGATGTCAAACTTTGCATACAAGTTTATATATCAGTAATTAAAGTTTCTACTCTTTTACATTTGCAAAAATCACGTTTTAAGATAATAAGGGCATAATGGTCAACATATGAGCAATTAACGGAAACGCGTAAACGAATGGGTCAATCAATGAACCAACCACAGAGGGTTGTGCTAACATGTAGCCTGGTCCTAAAGAAGCTCTAAGACATATTCAAATCATACTAAAGCGGGTCAGAACTGAAAGTCAAAGTGAAAGTCAAACTATGTGACTTTCGGTTCCGAACCGGGTCTAAACAGGAAATTGTCGGGTTGAACACGTTTAGACATGTTCTTACACTTATTACTAAGTTATAACAATGATCCAACAGGTTGTATATGATCTACAATGTCAGTTATGCTTAAATGGTATTTTAGACTTCCTGTTGACTTTTTAAATATAAGTTTGACCCGACTTTTGACCTGGTTAGAGTGGTGATCAGGGGAAACCCTTTTGAGGTTTTATTACCCACATAAATACCAACATATAACTACTTTTAATTCGAGATATGACTGAGCCACTAATGACTAATCTCGAAGTCAAACCGTAATTACGACGGTTTGACTTTTAGCTAATTAACCAAGCTAAACTCAATTAAACAAGAACTAGCAGACTTACAAGAGTCCTATGCACGAGATATGATCACTTGAGGCTGCTTGATAGCTCCAGAAATGATCCACAAATGCAGATGGAGGTGTGTGAATGAATGTTGCACTACATGGCCTTTTATAGTGAAATCACTCACCATAATTGATTGACAACCAAGTCTAGCACTCACCACAACTACCATACACATGTCCCTAGTGTTCTAGTACAGTTAGGGGTCACCCACCATGTGAAAAATTCGGTTTAAAGACGATTTTCCGCGAACACATGGGCCTGTCCCCGTTTTCTGTATCTGGGCCTCGGACGCGGCCCGCGTCCCGTTTAACCAAATCCAAAGCGGGCCGCCTGGCCTGCTAAATCTGATTTTTATTTTTTAATTGTTTTGCAGCTTGACCTTTGGCTTCGCGAAGGGGCAACTAGGGTTATTTCTTGCATTTTGACCCCCTTATGTTTACCCACAAGGGCTTTAGGACTTATACCCTCTTTGCCAAGTCCCTGAACACTTCCGGTTAACCCGAAAAGTCTTAACTTTCATCGTTTGCACTTTAACCCCTCGCACACGAATTTGATCACAACTTTCTCATACGATAACGAAACTTTATGAAATTTATATCGCGCATTCTAGTGATCATAATTAACAGTTACAAAGCTTCGGGTTTGTCAAAAGGTCACTCAGAGGTATATCTTTAAACATGTTGACACATTTAACCCCTGTAGTTTGTAATCTCTCACTTTTAGCTTCGTATGATCCATGATTTATTTGATTGATGTTATAACCATCATGTAGGGTTATTACGAAGTGTATTTATTCACTGTTGACATTTAGAACTCGTATTTTCATATACTTTTCAAGTTTGTCAACTTTAGTCCTTTTATAACATTCTTTCACACGTTCAAACTTTATGATACGTGTCAACACATTATAGGACGTGAATTTTTGAGGTGTTACATCCTCACCCCCTTAAAAGAAATCTCGACCTCGAGATTTGTTAAGGTAAAGGAAGTATTTTCTGCCTTAAATTGGGCTTAGTCTTCCCCCAGTACCTTTGAGCCTCTAAGGCATTACAATTTACCTTTATAATAGGCACATGTATCTTTTTGGAGCTTCTAATCCTGTCGATCCTCAATCGCAACAGGTTGCTCATATTATCATAGTCTTGCATATCATTATGTGATAGCGCTTTTCGACTTATTGGTGACACGTCGCTAAATCATTAGTGTGGGTCACCTTGCGCGTTCCACCAAGCCCCTTAATTAGGTCTTAGCTCGTAAGCTATTTGATCTTTGATACATTCGATTTCCTTCGAATGATTCCATATACTCGGAGCTTAAATAGCCCGATAATTTAACAAATTTGCACACCCTTCCAGGGTGATATCTATTGTCGAACCTCATTTCTTAACAAGAATTTAGGAGGTTTGCTATTTTCATAAATTCTCGATTTCTTGCCGTATACTGGCAACTTACAATTGAGTATGGATTTATACGATCTTATTTGTTGTTTCCTAGGCAACTTTCAGATCTTTATAATTGAACTTACCAATCTATTGTCCTAGCAATAGACGTTTAACATGCCATTTATACAAGGTCTCCACAGGGTAGCCTTGATACTTATATGACAGCTATTTATAGAAAAGCTTATCTTAAGGGGAGATGGTTATTCCAACCATTGCTCAAAATTAATCTTAAGAAATAGCTAATCTTTACAGTTAGTCGAGCAAATCGACGATCCTGGGTAGTTGATGGCGATTCTTAATCGTTGCTTAATTAGGGTTGCGATAACCAATGCCTTAGCAAAATGAACCGTCTTTCATAATTTTACTATACCGAATTCTCAGGATACTGAGTTTGGCTTTATGAATCTATATCTAAAAACTTACTTAACCAGGGTTTTTGATTCTGCCAATATGGTACTAGTTGTCTTGGAGATTCCATAACAATACAACCCTAAATGGGATATTAAACTTAACTCTACCTGACTCTCGGGGGTAAACAGGGTAATCTTAGGAGAAGATAATCAAGATACAAGGAGGTTACAGAGATTTCCGTATCTCAGGCTCCAGTTCACTAATCACGCTTGTGTCTAATAAGTGACACATTTATGTTATGAGTCCACATATTCCTTTACCAGGGAATATTTATTTGGACAATTCTATTCTGGATATCTTCTTTGAATACTATTAGTTGACTTTAGTATCATATGATTATTAGAATACCTTTGTGGTTCCATGCATTAAACCTCCATACTGATCAAGCATGGAAGCAATCTATGGAACTTATTAAGATACACCAATCCTCATATAGCGCTTTTGTCATACCATTTGGTATTCGAAATCGATAGAGATTAAAGAGATATCAACTATATGTGCTTATATTTAATCAGAATGGAAGTTTTCACAAACTAGGCACCTAGCTCGGTTGGCTAGGCGCGCGAAAGGGTGTGGCCTAGACCCAGGTTCGATTCCGGGGACGGCCGGTTCCACCATTTTTTTTTAACTTGTTATACTTATAGATTATGAAGGGTTTACTGGTATCCGAACCAAAATAAAAACTCTTAGTATTTAAATTACTGATAAAATGCCAAGGAATGTACCTGATGCCATTATTTATGGACTAGCTCAGGCATTTTAGGCGCTTTCAATTTTAGGCTTTACTTCCTCCGCCGCATTTCCTTTGACAAATTTAAGGCACGTAGTCTTGATGTGGCCTTTCTCATTACAGCCGAAACAGACTGCATTCTTCATGTCCTTACAGTCCAACGTTTTATGTCCCTTAGACTTGCAGATCCCACAAGCCCTAGGCTGCGATTTGGATTTTGGTTCGAACCTGCATTTCCCAAAATGGCGCTTCTTGCAGGTCTCACATACTGGTTTCTGGTCGGACTTTTGTTTGTTCTTTTTCTTAGAACTCTGGGAGTTATCTACTTCCCTTTTCCTTTTTAGTTCATCCTTTGCATCAGAGGCATGAACGAGATCCTTCTTAAGAGTAAGGAAATGTGGTCCTAGATAAAATTTGGACCGAGCAGTATGGGGCTCCTTAGCCTTCTTCACAGCTTTTCCAACGGCTGCGTCTATCATAGTTTGAAGAACATCTTTGGAAATTCTAAGGTTTACAATTTCAGCATCATTAGCATGCGTCGCGTCATCAATGGCGCGATTGACTGTTGTCTTATCCGAGTTTGCCATACTCGATATTGGTTCCTAATACCAATAAAACAATTTCTTAGTTGAAATCCAACAACTGCTATTTTTCACTCTGATGGCCTTAATATATACTAACCATGGTGTCAACAACCTATACAGGCTATTATAGCACTAACATTCTTAATGAACGTTATTTAAAATATTTTAATATTACTTAGCCTAGGTCACAAAAGACCATCAATGGCATTAAAGATTTGGACCTAGTCCGTCACTTTTCTGACAGAGGATCAAAATGTCACATCTGTCTTTATTATATTAAAGAATTTAGGTAGCTTGAAAGCTTGCCTTAGGAATATCAGAAAAGAGTGATTCCTATTAGATATAAAATATCCATCTAAGGTTTGTTGAAGCATTTTCTAAAGTATCATCGGCCAATTTCTACCTCGTATTAAATGACCGAAGTCCTAATCAGGCGGAGAAAACACTTCTCTATAGTTATTGTTAAATATTGAATTATATGTGCCAGTATCAAGTAAATTTCTGCATAAACTGCTTGATAAGGAAAGGTACCTGCTATATAGTTATCATTCTGCACCATTTCCTGGCGTTCATCCGGAAGACTCATGTGTTTATTTTCCTGGCCCTTCCCGGCTTCTTTATAAGCTCTGGGCAGTTGGTTTTGATGTGCCCTTCCTCGTTACAATTGTAACATGTGGCGTTCTTTAACCCCTTGCAATCTATGGTTTTGTGACCCTTGGTCTTGCAAATTCCACACAATTTAGCACGTGGGTCGATTGTACATTTTCCAAAATGTTGTTTTTTGCAGTTACTGCATTTGGGTTTGTTATCAGACTGACTCGAGTTCTTCCTAAACTCGGAATCCTTCCCGCGCTCAGAATTTCCCTTCTTCTTCTTGTTATATCGATGAGAGTTTTCCTCCTCTCTTTCTCTTCTTCCCTCGCCAGAAGCCTTAACCGACTTAATTCTGATTGCATCTAAGGTGAGAGATAAGGATAAGTCCACCGCGGACCTATATGTGGTTGGCCTAGATGCTTTAACACTTCCTTTTATTTCTGGTGCTAGGCCTCCAATGAAACGCGCTATGCGTTTAGGTTCAGGGGTGACTAAATAAGGAACTAGGCGGGACATAGTGTTGAAACTTGTCACATATGTATGACAATCCAAATTCTCCATGACCAGAGTCAAGAAGTCTGATTCTATCTTTTCTACCTCATGCTGAGGGCAATAGTTTTCCTTGACTAATGCAACAAATTGCTCCCAAGATAAGTTGTAGAGTAGAACCTTTCCTGTGGCTTGGAGTAATGATCTCCACCATGCCAACGCTTCCCCTTTGAATGATTGTGAAACAAATTTCACAACATCTTGCTCCGCACAACCGCTGATGTCAACAACAGCGTCCATCTCATCGAGCCATGTCATGCAATTGATGGCCCCTTTTTCTCCTGTAAAGTCTCTGGGCTTGCAGGAGACAAAATATTTATATGAACAGGTCTGAACTGATGCCTCTTGATGAAACACAACTTGTCTAGACGGAATACTCCTTTGATTTGACAAGTCATGAACATCGTCCTCCCTTGACTCATGTGTTTTAAGAGGGGGCTTACTACGAGCAACAGATAGAGTCTTAGAGTGGGTATCCTTTGATTCATCATACTGTCGATCAAGAGCTCGAGTAACAGCATAATCTATTATTGCCTGTAGTTCTGCTCCAGTTACATTAATTCTGGTAGTATCATTGTTCTCCTCCATGTGGCTGTTAACTTCATCTAATCCAGCCATGTAGCTTGATTACTACAAAAATATTAACAATGATTTATTCAGAGGTTTTTATGGAATCATCATCTTTGACGATTCATCAACTATGGTAATATGAACCATATTGATTAACTTGTTAGTTATATTTAATTAATATTTTCCATTATAATTTATCCTAGTTATAAAACATTAAGGATATTAAAGTGGCGCAAAAAGGCCTAGTCACAAGGACAGTTCTAAATTTTTTTAAGCCATGATTTCAGAGAATCAAGGCATTAAGGTTTGAATCACGTTCATTACCTTCTCTTGACAGGGAGTTGTAGACTTCAACTGTCTTTTGTCTTTTAGGACAATAGATATAGCCCGTGGGCATTTCCCTTATGAGGGATGGTTATAAAAAGATCATCTTCTCAGATGCTATTAGTCGAGATCGTATGGATCCTACCGACTATTATGCTTGGACCTGGTCCAACATTTTTAGACAGGAGGTCAAAGACCACCACTGTCGTTGTCTTATCGGACAACAAGTTTAGCCCGTAGGCACTTCATAACTATCGGATGTTTATAATATGATCATCTTATAGGATGACACAAGCCATGATTTCTAAATCACTAGGCTAGATAAGAAAATTGGAAGAATCCAATATAAGGATGACTGTTGTGATTTTATCGAATCACACTTGTCAGGAGTGCTAACACGTTCTTAGGTTTTAACAAGGATTTGAATCCCTTGGGTAGGTTTCACCATCTTGGCCGCGTAGGCTAGGTTTTACCTTTAAGATTCTTTTTTAAACTGCCTACTGGCAGGGAAGGAAGGATATTGATTTTATTCAGGATTTTTATCAAAAATCCTAATTTATAAGTTAATAATAGCACAAATGGCCTAGTCGCGTAGACAAGTTTAATTTATAAGCCATGATCGTTTGGGATCGAGGCATTTAGTAATAGCACAAAAGGCTTAGTCACGTGGACAAGTTTAATTTATAAGCCATGATCGTTTGGGATCGAGGCATTTAGTAATAGGACAAAAGGCTTAGTCACGTGGACAAGTTTAATTTATAAGCCATGATCGTTTGGGATCGAGGCATTTAGGTGGGAATCAAAGTTCATTACTTTTCCTTGACAGAGAGTTGTAGGCTACCACCGTCTTTAGTCTCAGAGGACGTTAATTATAGCCCGTAGGCACCTCCCTTCTAAGGGATGTTATTTTCCATTTATTTCATATCTCATTTTTAGAATGAAAACTTAATTTAATCAATCCATTATATGAAAATAAAAGTACAGAGTTGCCCTAAGCGGGTCTTTGAAAGGAATAATGTGTCCTTAAAGGGACTGAAAGATAAATATGTCCTTATGAGGACTATTAAGGAAACGATCTTCAGCAAAAGGAGTTTCTTCTTCAAGTTATTTCTGAATGCTTTCTCCTTGGATGCTTGTTTCACTCTAGCCGCGGTACGAAGCTCAGCATTTCTAGGCTCCGGGTGTGGAGGACTCCTATTACGGCTTCTTCGCTTGGCGACGTATCCAATATGTATAAAAATTTGGAAGTAAAAATTTCCAGATTAGGATTGAAAGTATTCCTATGTTAAGTCTAGACTCAAAAGGTCAAAGAATGTGCTACTGTGTCATTGAGATTAAACACTAAGGGCTAGCGTTTAATTCACTCAATGTTGGCTCTGATACCAACCTGTCACACCCCGATTTCAACGTGTCACCGGTGGGCCCGGTGGGGAGTATCGTGACGTAGTTGAGATCATCATAATCAAACAACACAATATAATAATGCACAGCGGAAGCAAAAGATAAATATATTACATTCCAAATATAAGAAATGTCAAAGTATTACAACGGAAGGTAAAGGATCCACAGGCGGATCAATAAAAGAAAAATGTTCAACAGACTTTAGGCATCTAGAACTTGCAAGATTCCCCAGTGACGCCCTGAGCTCCCAGCCAATTACGCATAGCACCTGTCACTTAACCTTTTTGGAAAATACGTCAGTTTACACTGGTAAATACAATTAACTGACTCGTTTTGGAAAAGAGTTTAAAAATTGATTTGAATGCACGAGGCACAAAATATCTTTTATAACTGGATTAAAATGCACAGAGGCAAAATTAATCTTTTATACTTGGGATAAATTTATTAATAAAAATCTTGTATCCGATTTACATGGTTGTCCAACATTTAGGGCCGGTGATTATACAATACAAGCCGGACAAGATTAATCGACACACCACAAATATAATCTCACAAGAAGATACCCTTACGAGTGAGTATACGTTTTACATATGCAACATGAGGTGTTTTGCCTACACCTTGTGCTTACGTCGTGGCCATTCACTTTTTAAAATGAGCCAAGGATATCCAGGACACGGTCATTAACCCCCAATGTTATTTGTTATCAATCAATACAGATTAAAACGGGATTATGCAATTTAATCATCTCCGATTAAAAGGTTTCTACACCCGACCAAGCGGTATTTTTATAATACCGTATCCCAAGCCCGTATAAGGGAAAATAAGTTAAAAGTATTTACCTGAGCTAGCAATGCAATTTATACTCAGCCGTATATCCTAATCAGCAAGCACAAGTACTTCTACTGGGGCTCTCAATCTGGAACGAAGGTTTTATTAACCTATTAAATTCCTAACGGGTCTTATTTAAGTCGTAACTTAGACCGGTTAGTTTTAAGGAAAGGTTTATGGTTCAAAACGCATGATTAAGCGAAGACCGGGATAGGAGCCATTTACAGGTTCAATACCTAAAGCTGATATTTTTATTATTCCAGAAGGTCTAAAATAATTTATTTATCATAACTAATCAGTAGCAAAAGGTTTGGAGTCGTTTAGATATGTAAAACTCCTTTTATGGCCCGTAAGGGCAAAACCGACAATTACCGGATTAAGCCTACGACTACTAGTTATGCTCAGCCTAAAATTAATTAAAAATCTTGAAAAATCCCAAAATAATATATTACATCAGTGGGTATTAAGTTTGATATCAAAAAGTTGGCTTAACTAGGCTATACGCTAATTTCGCCGTTTTATTAACATAAAGCGTTCATTTTACGCTAACGAGCATAACTCTTAATCTACACCTCAAATTGATGTCAAACTTTGCATACAAGTTTATATATCAGTAATTAAAGTTTCTACTCTTTTACATTTGCAAAAATCACGTTTTAAGATAATAAGGGCATAATGGTCAACATATGAGCAATTAACGGAAACGCGTAAACGAATGGGTCAATCAATGAACCAACCACAGAGGGTTGTGCTAACATGTAGCCTGGTCCTAAAGAAGCTCTAAGACATATTCAAATCATACTAAAGCGGGTCAGAACTGAAAGTCAAAGTGAAAGTCAAACTATGTGACTTTCGGTTCCGAACCGGGTCTAAACAGGAAATTATCGGGTTGAACACGTTTAGACATGTTCTTACACTTATTACTAAGTTATAACAATGATCCAACAGGTTGTATATGATCTACAATGTCAGTTATGCTTAAATGGTATTTTAGACTTCCTGTTGACTTTTTAAATATAAGTTTGACCCGACTTTTGACCTGGTTAGAGTGGTGATCAGGGGAAACCCTTTTGAGGTTTTATTACCCACATAAATACCAACATATAACTACTTTTAGTTCGAGATATGACTGAGCCACTAATGACTAATCTCGAAGTCAAACCGTAATTACGACGGTTTGACTTTTAGCTAATTAACCAAGCTAAACTCAATTAAACAAGAACTAGCAGACTTACAAGAGTCCTATGCACGAGATATGATCACTTGAGGCTGCTTGATAGCTCCAGAAATGATCCACAAATGCAGATGGAGGTGTGTGAATGAATGTTGCACTACATGGCCTTTTATAGTGAAATCACTCACCATAATTGATTGACAACCAAGTCTAGCACTCACCACAACTACCATACACATGTCCCTAGTGTTCTAGTACAGTTAGGGGTCGCCCACCATGTGAAAAAATCGGTTTAAAGACGATTTTCCACGAACACAGGGGCCTGTCCCCGTTTTCTGTATCTGGGCCTCGGACGCGGCCCGCGTCCCGTTTAACCAAATCCAAAGCGGGCCACCTGGCCTGCTAAATCTGATTTTTATTTTTTAATTGTTTTGCAGCTTGACCTTTGGCTTCGCGAAGGGGCAACTAGGGTTATTTCTTGCATTTTGACCCCCTTATATTTACCCACAAGGGCTTTAGGACTTATACCCTCTTTGCCAAGTCCCTGAACACTTCCGGTTAACCCGAAAAGTCTTAACTTTCATCGTTTGCACTTTAACCCCTCGCACACGAATTTGATCACAACTTTCTCATACGATAACGAAACTTTATGAAATTTATATCGCGCATTCTAGTGAGCATAATTAACAGTTACAAAGCTTCGGGTTTGTCAAAAGGTCACTCAGAGGTATATCTTTAAACATGTTGACACATTTAACCCCTGTAGTTTGTAATCTCTCACTTTTAGCTTCGTATGATCCATGATTTATTCGATTGATGTTATAACCATCATGTAGGGTTATTACGAAGTGTATTTATTCACTGTTGACATTTAGAACTCGTATTTTCATATACTTTTCAAGTTTGTCAACTTTAGTCCTTTTATAACATTCTTTCACACGTTCAAACTTTATGATACGTGTCAACACATTATAGGACGTGAATTTTCGAGGTGTTACACTTCGTCAACAACAATGACTCATATCCTTTTCAAATTACCAATTCACACAACAATCTGCTGTTAATTTCACTCGATTTCAAGTTATCATATCACTATTTATCAACACTTTTGCATCAATTTTCGATCTTCTTATGTATACATATATATATATATATAGGGAGCCGCTAAAATGAGAACCACCCCCAGTTGTAAGAACCATGAGAACCAGTCTCCACCATTCAGATCTTGCCAACAATAAAGGTATATCGGTCATTTACCCCAAATGTCATATCCTCCTCTCTCCTTTCTCCTCTCTCCTCTCTCTTTCTTTTCAATTTATAAAAGTTGCAGATCCTCCATTTTTATAATATCATCTCTCTCTCTCTTGAAAAATCCACCCCTCACACCCATCTCTCATTCATCTATTTCTTTCCCCCTGTTTAAACGAAGATGACGATGTCGACGATTGAAACCCACCCCTGTTTCTCTCTCTTTCAACACAATTACCGCCGCCATCGCTGGCGTCGGTTCGTCGATGGCCGTCCCCCACGGCGCTGCTGCCGCCGCACAACTCCTCCGCCACCTCTCTCTCTCTCTCATCGAGTTTCTCTCTCCCCGTCCCTTCTCTCTGTTTGGTCTCTGCAGGCCGCCTCTCACCACCACCGGATGGTGGTGGTCGTTCCTATAGCCGACGAAGGGTGGGTGTGTGGTGTGTGTGAGTGGTGTTTGGCAGTTCAAAAGACGGTGGTGGGGTTCAAACCCCACCTGCAACTCAGACGGCGATTGTGGCAGTGGTGGAGAGAAAGGGGACGACGACGGTGGTGGTATGGAGGATTGACGGAGACGGTGGTAGCGGTGGTGGGTTTTTGACGGTTCGACGGCTGGTTGGTGGTCGGCGCATGATGAATGCTAGTGAACCGTTTCATAAACTGTTGAAGTCATCGCCTTTACAAACACCTAACGAGGTTTTACTTTATGTTTATTTTAAAATTTCAATATTAGGGTTTTGAATAGGATTTGGTGTTTTGTTTATTTTCTTTGGATTCTTCTGGTTACGTGCAATTGAAAACTAAAAACTAATGTTTTTTTAGTTTTGGATTTTTTGGTACCATCCAATTGGTTTATGATGCATATAAAATTCAACCAGATTTTTATATGTGTACCATAGTTGTGTTTACATAAAGTGACCCTGTGTTTGCATAAGGTGATTCTGGTGGGATTCTTCGGTGATTGATTTGTGTTTTTGATATTGGGGGGTTGAGTTGGCAGTGATAGTTCGAACCAATTTTTTCGAGAATTGATGAAGATGGCGCAGCGAGGATGGTGGATGGTAGGTTTTTGAACCTGCAACCCCACTTTGCAGCCTTGATTATTGGAAAGTTTGAGCCAAATCCCGTTTTTTTCAAGATCCGCACATTGTTATGAATTTTTGTTGTTGGTTTTTTATTATTTCCCCCAGTCGATGATGATAACAATCTATCTGAGACATCTACCGAGTTTTCGATTTCTGGGTGCGTTCGTTTTGTGTAAAAAAACTTTTGTAAAAAAAGTTAAAACCGTAAACTTTTTAACGTAAAACGTAAAGTTTTAACGTAAACGTAAATTTTTTAACGTAAAACGTAAACTTTTTAACGTAAAACGTAAACTTTTTAACGTAAAAACGTAAACTTTTTAGCGCAAAAATGTAAAACGTAAAAAAACGTTAACGTAAAAAACCGGGGCGTAAAACGTAAAAAACGTTAACGAAAAAAAACCAGCGCGTAAAACATAAAAAAACGTTAACGTAAAAAACCGGGGCGTAAAACGTAAAAAACCGGCGCGTAAAACGTAAAAAACCGGCGCGTAAAACGTAAAAAACCGGCGCGTAAAACGTAAATAACGTTAACGTAAAAAACCGGCGCGTAAAACGTAAAAAACGTTAAAGTAAAAAACCGGGGCGTAAAACGTAAAAAACCGACGCGTAAAACGTAAATAACGTTAACGTAAAAAACCGGGGGCGTAAAACCTAAAAACGGCGCGTTGAAAAAACGACGCGTGAAAAAGCCGGGCGTAAAAACGGCGCGTCAAAAAACGAGGCGTGAAAAGGTCGGGCGTAAAAACGTAAAACGTTAGACGTAAAAATCTGTAAATAAATCTGAATTTAATAATGCTTAATAAAAAAACTTTGTTTAAAAAATAAAAATCTAATATAATAATATCAAAAAGTAATAAAAAAACATTAAAGACAAAAAGACAAAATAGAGTAATTTACTTAAATACCCTTTTGGATTAAAATATTAAAGACATAATAAGACAAAAAATACTTAATATTATTTTTAAATACTTTTAATCTCATCCATCCATTTTTTTGATCTAATGGCCAGAAAGTGATTCTCGCGGTTCTTACAACTGGAGGTGGTTCTCATTCTAGCGGTCCCATATATATATATATATATATATATATATATATATATATATATATATATCCTTAACAAAGAATCGAACGCGGTAATCAAACCAAGTTGACTTGGAGAATTTGGACACACGCCGGAAGGTTGACGGTGGAGGTGGTGTTTATGTTTGAGAATGGAGGTGGTCTTGCAGTGGTGTGTGGGGAAGGTTGATGATGGTGGTGTTGTTGATGTTTGCGAGTGGAGGTGTTCTTGCAATGGTGTGTGGGGAAGATTGATGGTGGTGGCGGTGGAGAGAAGAGGAGAGAGGGAGGTGTAGAGAAAGATGAGAAGGAAGAAGCAGAGAGTAAGAAAGAGTGAAGGGGGTGGGTAGGGTGGGGGTGGGGTTGTTTTTTTATTTTTATAGTTGGTGGTTCCCACAAGTATATATAATATATGTATTTAATTAATTTAAGGGTAATTTTGTGATTTCACTTGCACCTAACATAAAAAACTAACCACCATCCACGCCAGGGACTATCCAGGAACGAAATTGAAAAAGTTGAGGACTATAGGTGTAATTTTAGAAAGTTAGGGACTAATGGTAAAAAATGAGCAAACCACAGGGACTATCCGGGCATTTAACTCTTTTACTTTTAAACCCTTGACTTTTGTAATATATATGTTTAGTTCCTCTACTTCAATAAAGTTTTCATTTTCTTAGTTAACCTTTTTTTATATATACATGTTTAGTCCTTTACTTTAACTTTGGTAATATGCATGTTTAGTCCCTATACTTCTTATTCCTTTCAGTATTACGCATTTAAGTGTTTATCTTCTTACTAACGTAATGAACCAACCCGGCTTCCGGCGTAACGCACATGGTCAAATTACTAGTAATTAAATAAGTAACATATAAAAATATCAAAAAATAATACATACAATATTTTTAACATGCCAATCTGTCTTTGAAATATTAGAAAAAAAAATATTACATAAGTCTATGTTAAATTTTTACGAGTGAATTACAAGTTTTATGCTTTATCTTTATACCCATTTCAGGCCCTGTTATTTTTCTTTAAAATTAAATAATTTTGTACTTAAAATTAAATAATTTTGTACTTATTTTTAGGGTAGGGACCGGGTATGCATATCTTCCTTAGAGCCCGTACTTGTAACCGGGTACCCATATCCTCCTCAGAACCCGTACCTGTAAGATGAGAGAGAAAGAGAGAGAGAGAGAGAGAGAGAGAGAGATGGGGAATGGATAAGGTTTGGTGATAGGGTTTTTAAGTGAGAGAGAGAGAAGGAGGAGGAAGAAGAAGATAAGAGTGGACCCATCTTTATATTTTCTTATTGTTTTTAATTGTTCAGTGGTAATTATGTCATTTCACACACACTAAACTGAGAATTTACTTGGGTTAGTGATAAAGATCATACGAGTGCAAAAATTACAATCACTGGCACCAATTATGTAATTATTGAAATGTCGGGACCAACTCTGTAAAATTTGCAAACCACAGCATCTAACTCAAAACCATACGAGAAACCATTAATTCACGAACAACACAATCATCACAAAATGCGATGTATTGGATCACTCTTAAAACAGAAGTAGTCTTTGTTAGAAGTCTTAAAATTTTAAATACTTTAACAGTTCTAAACACGCACTCTAAGTCGTCCAAATGAAAAAAAATCTATTTTTTTTAATCTATTTTTTTAAACTTAAGAAACATTAAATTAAATAATTACCTATATATTAAATTTAGAAATGAATGAGCAGTAACATATATTAAAATTAGAAATGGAAACTAACATATAAACAAATGGTATCGGTACTTGTACCGGTACCAAATTTATCAGACCGGTGTATTTTCGGTACTGGTTCGTATCATACAAATTCCAACCGGTACCGTACCGTACCAGGTATATTCGGTACCGGTACCCACTTTTGTGGATTTCGGCAACGGTATTTTCGGTACCGGTTGGTACCGAGCTCATCAAATCCTGTAGCAACGCAACAATGCAAGTAATTGCACCGTTTAGATTCTTTTTCATACACACAATAAGTAAATTGTATTTCGTTTAAATGAGGTTTTATATACACAACAACTTATTTTGCTTTCTTTTTTGTAATTAATGAATTGTAGCATGCAAAATTAACTTGGATATTTAGAATATTGTTGAGCAAATCGTATCAAATCATATAATCAAACCGGTTCGACACCGGTCTAGCACCATACCTGTATTTATTGATTTTTACCTTCAAATACCATACCGTATTGTACCGAGCATTTTCGGTGCCGGTACCTAATTTCGATGATTTTCCGGATCGGTACTTTCAGTGGTGTTACCGGTACCGAGCTCATCCATATTTTAACGTGTTAGCACCGTAATAACTGAACTGAAAACAACCGAATTTCCAACGTGTGGGTCCTATTATTATATATTAGGTTATTTAAAATCGCTTTTTTAGGACGGAGTGACTATCCTCATCACGTTATTTTTATTTATGTTTTGATATTCGGTATCTGCTTGCCGTTGTTGACACGCCTTTTGTAGTCATTGGGTCTCCGCCTCAACGCGCGGGCGGAAAATAACTAGTTGAATTAAAAAATGTTATGTCTTAAAAGAAAGATAAATTAAAAAAATGTTAAATGTTAAGTGTTAAAAGGTATTAAAACGACTTTTTTTTCTTTTCTAAACGAAAAAGAAAAGTGGCGCCATACGCATTGTGACCTAGCCTCAATCGTCTCCTCCACTCCTGCCAATCGCCTCCGCTGCCGCCGTCGCACCGTCGTATCGCTGCTCCATCTGACCACCGATCATTAAAAAAGCGACATCGTACACCCAATCGCTCGTTTTCGGCCTGGAACACTTACTACGGAGGAGAGGGAGTAAGTCAAAACCTGTTGCTTCTCGTCTTTTTTCCATAGTAACAATTTCTTTATTTGTTTCACGGTTGTTAATGTTTTTTTTTAATCAAGAATTGTGGGACTATTACGGTGTAAATATCACATTAATGTTTTTATCCATCAAGCTTAGTACCCCTTTAGAAAATCTTTTCCTTTGCATATTGTGGGACTATTAAGGTATGCAGAAGTAACCTTATTGTGTGTGTTTCATACATGTTGACTTGATGTGAAGATAGTGAAGCATACAGGACAATAAAGAGTTATACTTTGAGATTAACACAATATTATGAATTTTTTTAAACAAAAAAGATTTCACCAAAATAAACATTTGAAGCGTCTAAATTTAGGGAACACACGAGAATCCATTCACTTCAGAACCGTTCTGACACTTATAAAGTCTAAATTAAGCTGGATTAACAAATATAGAGTCTTTAAACACATGGCTCTTTACTTTTGGATCTCAATGTGGGTCCACCATGGTTTAGGAGTCTATTCTTTAGACGCTTGTCCCAAGTGTTAGGTTTTGAAGTGAATAAATTTTCATGTGTTCTCTAAATATAGACGCTTCAGATGTTTATTTTGGTGAAATTGGTCTGGTCAATGTTTATATTCGTTGTTTTCCATTTTATGTAACCACTTGTATCGATGGTTTTTTTTAAATGCTCTGGTTGTTGCATTTGATCAAATTGCAGCTTTTGGAGTCAATGGAGAAGTCATGATGATATTGGTTGTTTATAAAACATGCATATGAATGTAACAAGACGACAAACACAGACAAAGATGAATGCTAAAAGTCTTGATGGATCTATAGAAAAGGACCTAGCATATATTTGAATGCGTGTTTGTATCAAGGTAGAGTGGGGAAAGAATGGATTCTAGCCATGGTAAAAAGAGAATGAATGTAGAAGACGACGATAGACTAAGCAGCTTGCAAGATGAGCTTATCCATAAAATTCTTTCTTTTATTGCTATCAAACAACAACAACAACAACCATACCCAGTATATCCCACAGATAGCAGAGCTATTTGTAGGGTCTGGGGAGGGTGGGATGTAGACAGACCTTGCCTCTATCCATAGGGATAGAGAGGCTGCTTCCAGAGAGACCCTCGGCTCGAAAGCGAACAACAAACCAACATACCAAGTCAAAGAATACAGAAATAAGAAGTCGGCCATACTAAGAAAGTGATAAGAGTGGGACAATATAATGTGAATCATGTATAATGGCATGTAACATCATTTTGGGCGTACACATAATGTAAATCATGTATAATAGCATACAACATCATAGACACAAGAAGGCAATCATCGGAAAAGTCCCTTAAAGAAAAGGAAAAGCCTACGTCCATGAAAAACACCTAAGACCTTTCTACAATACCCTCTAGAAGTCCTTAACCCTAATCCTACGCCTCCACGAAGTCCTATCGTGGACCATGTCCTCAGAAAGATGCAACTCTAGTAAATCATGCCTAATCTGCTCATCCCATGTCAGTTTGGGTCTGCCTCTTCCTCTCCTCCCCTCCACAGTAAGAGTTTCCACTACTCTAACCGGTGCTGTCGCTTCCCTCCGCTTCACATGCCCAAACCATCTCAATCTCCCCTCCTTAATCTTCTCCGATATACTAGCCACTCCTAGTCTATCCCTAAAAACCTCATTTCTTATCCGATCTAACCTTGTGTGACCACACATCCACCTCAGCATCCTCATCTCTGCTACCTCCATCTTGCGCGCTTGTGTCTTCTTGATAGCCCAACAGTCTGTTCCATATAGCATAGCTGGCCTAACTGCTACCCTGTAAAATTTCCCTTTTAGTTTAGTTGGGAACCTCCTATCGCACAAAACCCCACTGGCTGCCCTCCATCTACACCAGCCGGCCTGTATGCGATGAGTTACATCACTATCTATGTCACCATCTCTTTGTACAAACGACCCCAGATACTTAAATCTGGTTACCTGCGGGACCAATTGATCCTCAATGGTGATTTGGGTTTCATCGTCAATGGCTACACCGCTGAAATCACAGTGTAGATATTCAGTCTTAGATCGACTAATCCTAAGGCCCTTGCCTTCTAAAGCTACTCGCCACTCCTCTATCCTCGCGTTTAGGCGCTGTTTAGTCTCTGCAATCAACACAATATCGTCTGCAAAAAGCATGCACCACGGAACTGTCTCCTTAATCAACTTAGACAACTCATCCAAGACAACCGCAAAAAGAAAAGGGCTCAACGCAGACCCCTGGTGGAGTCCTACCTCCACAGGAAAGAAGTTTGTATCTCCTACAGGCGCGCGAACACTAGTTTCCGTTCTATCGTACGTATCCTTAATTATGTCTATATACTTTCCCGGTAGCCCTCGCCCCTCCAAACTATCCCAAATCAGTTGCCGTGGGACAGTGTCATATGCCTTTTCCAGGTCGATAAACACCATATGTAAATCTTGCTTCTTTGCTCTATATTTTTCCATCAGCCTCCTTAGAATATGTATCGCTTCTGTAGTTGACCTCCCTTTCATGAATCCAAATTGGTTTACTGAAACCTGAGTTTCTCTTCTAATTCTAGTCTCAATTACCCTCTCCCAAAGCTTCATAGTGTGGCTTAGCAGTTTGATTCCTCTGTAGTTCCCACAACATTGAGCGTCTCCTTTATTCTTGTATAAAGGCACCACGATGCTATTCCTCCACTGATCAGGCATTTTTCCAGTCTTGAAGATACAATTGAACAAAAGTGTTAACCATCGGACTCCTTCTTCTCCCAAACACTTCCACACCTCAATCGGTATGTTGTCCAAACCCATTGCCTTCCCTCTTCCCATCTTCCTAAGTGCCATCCTCACCTCGTCATGTGTGATCCTCCTGCAGTAGCAATTATTCTGTTGTAGCCTTTGAATCCTGGGGTTGCTGCTCTCCTGTTGGTATGCCCTACCTTGGTTGAAAAGATTATGGAAGTATGTTTGCCATCTCATCTTAATGTCTTGTGCCTTGACTAAAACACGTCCATCCTCTCCTTTGATAAACTTTACTACTCCTAGATCTTGTCTTCTTCGCTCCCTAGCTTTGGAAATCTTAAACATATCATGCTCCCCCTCTTTCGTTTCCAAACGTTCATACATTTGTTTATATGCTGCGTTTTTTGCCTCGGTCACCGCCTTTTTTGCTTCCCTTTTTGCCTTCTTGTAGATCTCCCTTACCCTCAGCCGCTCCTCCTCATCTGTGCACCTCAAAAGATCTCTAAAACTATGTTGCTTATCCTTTATTTGGGTATGCACGTCTTCATTCCACCACCAAGACTCCTTATGCCCACTAGTCTTTCCTGTTGTGACCCCGAGCGTCTCATTCGCCACTGTAGTGATCGTAGTCGCCATAGCCTCCCACATCCGGTTTGCGTCGTCACCTAGTTGCATCGGTGTCATTGCGATAACTCTTTCTGTGAACATCATAATTTTTTCTCCCTTCAAGTTTCCCCAACGGATCCTGGGTCGGGTTTTCCTTTCCCCCTCAGTTAGTCTTACTTTTAGGGCTATATCTGCTACTAGCAAATGGTGTTGAGTCGCCGCAGTCTCCCTGGGTATAACCTTGCAGTCCATCCACATCCGTCGATCATCCTGCCTCATCAAAAGATAGTCGATTTGCGTGTTGCGACCTCCGCTACTAAAAGTGATCAAATGAGATTCTCTCTTCCTAAAGAACGAGTTTATAATACCTAGGTCGTTGTTTGCCGCAAAGTCTAGAAGGTCTCTACCAGGGTCATTTCTATCGCCAAAACCAAAACCCCCATGTACCAACTCAAAGCCATCACGATCCTTACCAATGTGCCCATTAAAATCTCCTCCTATAAAAATTTTCTCCTCCCTAGGTATGGCCCTTACTACTACATCTAGACAATCCCAAAACTCTCTTTTCTCTTGGTCTCCTAATCCCACTTGCGGTGCATATGCGCATACCACTGTCACTATTTGCTCACCTAATACTAACCTTAACACCATAATTCTATCGTTGTGTCGTATCACCTCAATTACATTCTTATGCAATTCTATAGATACCAAAAATCCTACTCCGTTCTTGGCTTCATCCGACCCTGAATACAACAACTTGTACCCATTGCGCTCTTCTGCTCTCTGTCCTTTCCACCTAGTCTCCTGAAGGCACGCTATATGTACCCTACGTCTTTTAAGTGCGTCTATCACTTCCAACAATTTACCACTAAGAGTTCCTACGTTCCAAGACGCCACCCGTAAACTACAGCCTCTAACTTTACCCTTACCTGCACCTCTCGTCCTTGGACATGATCTCAAGTAAACGTCACGTTTTCTATTGTCTATGTTTACAAGTAACAACAGGTAGCAAACAACGTGCAACACAAAGGGTGAAACTACGTTCTTCCTTTTTTTTTTTTTTTTTTTTTGACTTTTTCTTATTAATATTATTTTTTCTAATGATTAAGTGAACCCCAAAGTTAACAAGAGCAACACACACACAAGAAAATCCAAAAAAAATAAAAAAAAAACACAGCTTCTTGTATATTTACAAAAAAACACACAGCTTCTTGTATATTATTTCGATGATTACATGCCCGTTAAAATTAACAGAAACAACACACGCAACAAAATTCAACAAAATTTCACAGAGCTTGTTGTATATACACAAATTATAGCGTAATTCACAAAAGGCAATAAAAAGCAACACACACAATCAATCAGAAGCGGATTGAGCAACAAAATTACAAAATTCAACAAAATAACACTGAGCTTATTGTATATACAGAAATTATAGCCTACATTCACAAAATCCACACACAAACTCAATCTGAAGAGAATTGAACAACAAAATTCAACCAAATATCACTGAGCTTCTAGTATATACACAAATTATAGCCCAAATTCACAAAATCAACACACCAAATCCACACACAAAATCGACACTTCACACACGTTCAACCTACTGCCTAAAATCTCAGAAGTCAACACACAAAAACAATCAGAAGCGGTTTGAACAGCTAAAGAGTGGTCGAATACGACCTGGTTGAAGAAACATACGATTAAAAGGTCAGATCGAAGAACAAAACTCATGGAAAGAAGTCACCTGGTACAGGGTTATCGTGAAGCCGGAGAGCTGGTTCTGGATCCGGAGAAGTAGGGAAGAACCGTCGGAGCAAAGATGCGAGACGTCGATTGAGCGAAAATGCGAAGATCTGAACAGAAACACGCCTGGGTCTTGTGGTCAGACACTGCCACCGGAAAAGCCGTCGGATTCGAGGGTAGTTGCCGGAGAAGGAAAGTGGTCTCCGGTGGTTGTACCTGCAAGAAAAGAGAATAGGTTGCCGGAGGTTGTACCTGCAAGGCGAGGGGGCGCCGGTAGTGGTCGCCGATTGTTTTACCGGCGAAAGAAAGAAAGTTGCCGTTGATGATATGTACGGAGAGAAAAAAGGAAACATGCTATTCAAACGAGTGTTTTGTCATCTAGATGGAGGTTTATTTGGACTTCAATGCCTTATCTCAATTTCTCAAGGGACGATTTCTACAGGTTACCCAAGTTCTCCGAATTTGTTACACATGTTCTCTCTGGCCGCGATGATCAAACAGAAGTGTCTTCAGTCAAGCTTAGTAATTTTCATGGAAAGGATAGCGATGTGATTGTCGAACAAATCATGAAGTATGCATTCTCTCACAATATCCAACAACTGAATGTTGCATGCTTGCCTCAGAAGAATGTTGAATTCCCTCCTTTTCTCTTTAATTCTCGGTCTCTTAAACATCTTAGTTTGACAAAGGAAAATTTCTTACCGTACCAAAGGAGACATTCTTGTTCATATGTCTTTAAAGCAACATCTACTTGGGAGCTCCCTGTCTTAACAACATTGTATCTCGATGGTGTCACTTTGTGTTGTGATGAAAATACTGATAAGTGCATTGATTTTTTCTCCAAGTGTGCAAACTTGAAGAATCTTACCTTAAAAAGTTGCTATACGAAGGGATTTAAGGGTTTAAGTATTTGTCTTCCTCTCCTATCTAATCTTACACTTGAAGATGGTTGTGGTAGTGTGAATGTTTTCAATATTGTTACACCTCAACTCAAGAACCTCAATATAAGAGGTGTGTTTACGCAAGACCATCAGTATCTGATTTCTGCACCCGACCTTGCATTCTTGCTCTATGAAGGATCAGTTAATTTATCACTTTCGACACACGGTTTTCTTTCTTTGGAGAAGGCGGATATTTGTGTATCTTGTCCAAACGATGCTCATCAAGTTATACGTCTGCTTCAACAACTTCACAATGTCAAGTCTCTTACACTTAACTTGGAAATTGTTGAGGTAATTGGTAGTGTTTATCTTATGCATCTTACAATGATTTTCAGTCTAAGAAATATTCTTGTAACTGTGTTGTTGTTTCATGTTTGTTTTTTGTTTGTCAAATGTTTTGATGGCTCTCTAGTTAAGTCGGTTTAAAAATTGTTTACGACACACTGAAGATACTGAAGTGTTTTAACAGAATTTTGGATCCTTATCTGCTGTATTCAGATTTCAGAAATGGAGTTGCTTTCTTTAAGTTATACAAACATCATAATATCTTTTCTCTAACAATCTTGCGTGTGGTCAAACTACATTAGATGATTGTGTTAGCTATTGCTTTTCTTTTATACATAAGTTCTTTGATTTTTTTTTTTTTTTGTGCAGCTTCTTTCTTCATCCGTGGAACTGATGTCTCATCAACCTTCTCCATTTGTTAACTTAAAGAGTTTAAAGATTCATCCTGTAACAGAACTTTCACACAATAGTGGAAAGATGTCTGCGGAAGTCAAAAGCTATTTGCTAGATAGTTCTACAGGTGTCACCTTAATAATGGTTTCGCGTGAGGTATCATATTTCATTCTGAACTATATTATTAATTACCATACGGTCCATACATCATACTAATGTCTCGATGTTATGAAGAATGTTATGGCAAGCAATTGACATAATGTTTAGATCCTTGTGTTCTGATTACAGAACATTTCTATATGATATAAATTTAGCTACGCGTTAAATTTTGTAAAATTGCGAGTATTATGATGGTTTCTTTAAATGTTATAATGTCATGGAAACACTGCAGGATATTAGAGCTATGAAAAACACCAAGCTTGCACAAGAAGTTTATAATATCATGGAAACACTTCAGAGTTATGGGAGTTGGTAGAGCAGGAGAAAGCTAGAAGAGAGGCTTGAACAAGGGAGGCCACATTAGTTTAGTTTCTGTTTGTTGTCTTTTGCGGTTGAACTTGTAATTTGACAACGGTGTCATATTTTGTGGTTGAACTTGTAGATGGAAAACCATATTGTATTTTGTGGACGAACTTTAGTTTATAATGGTATCGTATTTAAGATTTTTATTGGATTTTTTGTCTGCATTTTTAGTAGAAAAAATCTGGATTTTTTAGTTTTTTTATATTTTTTTATTAAAAAGTTTTTAGTCGGAAATTGGTAGGAAGAGAAATTAGAAAAACTGGTTGGAAAACTGTGGAAAGGTTATGGTCGGAAAATAGTAGGAACATGGTTGTCGGAAAACAGTAGGTACACGGTGGTCGGAAAGCTGTAGGAACCTTTTGGTAGGAAAATAGTAGGAAAACGGTGGTCGGAAAATAGTAGGAAACGGTGGTCGGAAAGCTGTAGGAAAATTGTGGTCGGAACATTGTCGGAAATGGTAACTTCTTTTTTTGTCGGAAATTTGTCGCCAATTTACTCGGATACTTGTTGGAAATATTTTCCTACAAGGGTTTTTCCGACAAACGTATTTCTGTCGGAAATTGGTCGGAAACGACGGTTTCCGACAGTTTTCCGACAAAAACCTTGGTCGGAAACAAGATAGTTTTTTAGTAGTGTGCGTGAACAAGGGAGGCCACATTTTAGTGAACATATCTATAAGTGTATCGATATATGTTGGGATTATACCAGTGTGCAGATTAAGAAAGCCAAAGAAAAGACTTCTGACATCATTGTAAAGTTGCAAGATATTAAAAGCTTACTGGCAGAGCTGCCTGCATCAAATCAGGCTACCATTCAACCAACTTTCTCTACTTTGTGTGCCGAAGCCGCCATTGTTATGAATAAAATAACAGAATGTATAAAGATGGACTGTGATGAGAATCAAAGGCGTTTAAATGTGCGCTTTCATGAACTTGCTACCACGTTGCAGCCATCTTCTTAGCAGAGTGCAAGTTCTTGAGTTACGTTGTACTCACTAGTGATGACTCTAATCAACAAGTAAACTCTTGTCGTGATATTGTGTTCTTTTGTTCGGATATGTTTGTTAACTATTGTCTAAATTTTGGGGGCACTTAATGAAGAGTTGTGTTGGTTTTTCATTCGTTTGGTGAAGAGTTTGGTTACTTTTTGAGTTCTTGTTTATATTGTTCTTCTTAAGTGAGATTTTGTTCAAGCAATTGAAAGTGCCATTAAACTTTTTTTTGTCATTTGAAATCTCAAATCATTGTAATGTTTTTTTATTGGTTTTTCTTTATTTTTTGAAACATGATATAAAACTTATGTTACTTTTATTATTTCGCATATCAACACAAAACACATCTTGTATTTCCCTCGTGACGAAGATGGGTAAAAAATTAAATAGACAAGAAACTCAGACGATAAGGGGCGCGAGCTATCGGAGCTGCTCCTGGCGTGAGTTCAATCTGAAATTCCACCTGACGACGTGGAGGTAATCCGGGAAGTTATTCGGGAAAAACATCGGAAAAGTCACGAATGACCGGAAAGTCTTCGATCTTCTTTTCCTCAAACTGAGTATCGGTAACGAGTGCTAGAATAGCAGGATAACCCTTTCGTAAGCACTTCTGGGCTTTCATGGCTGAAATGATGCTGACTGTCGCACCGCTTCGATGACCCTAAACAGATAATGAATCTCCACTGGGGAGAGGAATACGAACGATTTTCTCTTTGCAGAGGATTTCTGCTCGGTGCTTGGATAACCAGTCCATACCAATGACTATGTCAAAGCTACCAAGAGTGACGGGAAGAAGGTCAATGTCGAACACTTGACCTGAGAGGTTGAGTTTGCATCCTACGAGAACGTGAGATGCTTCGATTGACTTTCCATCAGCCAATTCTACAACATGTTTGGTTTCGAGAGGTGTTGGAGTTAATCCTAACAGTCTACTGAATCTCAAAGACACGTAACTCTAATCAGCACCAGAGTCAAATAATACGGAGGCGAAAAGATTGTTCACAACAAAAGGTACCAATCACTACGTTACCATCGCTCCTGGCATCGCCGGCGCCGATGGTAAACGCTCTTCTCCGAGCACCCTTTCCAACATTATTGCCATTGTTATTATTCCCCGCATTGTTGTTGTTCTCATTGTTGTTGTTAGCATTCTGATTCAGTTGTGGGCAATCTTTCTTGAAATGCCCCTCGTTCCCACACTGATAACATCCTTTCCGATTACCCTAGTTTTGCTGCGGTTGCTGTCTTTGTTGCTGTTGTGGCTGTTGATACTGCTGTTGTTGCTTTGGAAATGGAGCTCTGCAGTCTTTTGCCATGTGGCCTACTTTGTCACACCTTTGACAAGCTCGTGTGCACTGGCCGTAATGGTGATAGTTGCACTTGTTGCACTTCGGCTGCTTACCCACGTAAGAGCCTTGATTCTGGTTGTTGTTCTGGTTTTGCTTAGCAGGAGGAGCCTGGTTAAAATTTCGGTTGTTGTTGGTGTCAGCTCTCTTCTGTTGCTGGTTCAAGTTGGACGTCTTGTCCGCATCGTTCCATTTATGCTTGTTCTCAGTGGCGGGAGTAGTAGTAGTGGTAGTGCTGCGTGCTGGTAATGAACCACACTCGACTTTCTGATCAGTAATCTTGTGGGCTAGTCGAATGATTCATGGTAGGTTATCAAGATTTGCTGCAGTAACCAGGTCCTTGACTTGCGGCGCTAAACCTTTGATGTACAACTCGATCCTTCTGGGGGGTGGGTTCGATAGGTTTGGACACATGTTTGCAAGTTCGTGAGATCGTTTCGTATAAGCCTCAATCTCGGATCCCACCATTTTCAGGTTGTAGTATTCATTTTCCAGCTTCTGCACCTCATCACGAGGGCAATACTCCTCCCTCATCAGCTCTTTGAAATCATCCCATGTAGTGGCGTTCGCCATATCGATGCCCAACATCTGGACTTGGGCATTCCACCATGTCAAGGCACTGTCCTCCAAAGTGCCCGAAGCATACTTCACTCTGTCCCCAGCTGGACAGTTACACATTGCGAAAGTTGACTCGGCCTTCTCGAACCAACGGAGTAGTCCCACTGCTCCCTTGGTTCCACTGAACGTCTGTGGCTTGCAATCCATGAACATCTTGAAGGTACAGACATGCGGATTGTTCTAGTTCTGATTCCCAGGTTGACCTGGAGACGAAAGAAAGTACAACGCACGAATGAGAGTCGAGTACACGATTAAGGAACAAGCAGGTGAATATATATTTTGTGCAAATGTTATTATAAATTTATTGCAATTTTTAGTTTTACTATAATTTATTTATAACATGTATGAATTTTGGAATATTGTTATTGCTTGTCAGGTGGTGAGAATGATTTGAAAATAAATATCGACATATGTGATCACTATGTTAATTGGCCAGCCCCTCCTGAATCCTGATTGTGAAAAATGAAAATGATCAGTACTCTTGGAGTGTAATGATTTGCACGGGAAGCGGGCTTGGGGAGATTGCATGAATGCAACAATGTGTCACTGCCAATATTTTTGTGCATAGCTTTCATATATAGTGTAACTGTTATACTTTTTAATAAAGCGAATAAAATGAAAGGTTATTTCTAAATTGGTTCAGTTACTTGATACTTATTTATTTGTCTCCTATATATTTTGAAACGAGGATTATTAAAAAAAAAAAAAAATGAACTAATTATAATGTACTACTAGATTATTACTATGTGTGTTATATGAACATACTAGTATTTACGACCCGCACTTTGCGGTGGGATTGTTAAACCGAACAAATAGTAGACGTAAAAACGTTGAACCATACACGCGCGTTCTAGCGTATTAACTTGCAAAAATTAAACTGAAACATAAAACATAGAAAAGAAAACCTAAGTTGACATAGCACCCTGTGCATTGCGATAGAGCCGTTAAACTGCAAAACAAAATAACGTAAAAACTTTGTACCACGCATGCGCGTTGGGGGTGTTAACTTGTAAAATTTAGACCAAAAAGTAAAACGGCGAATTTGTAAAAGATGAAAAGTGAACAAAGTTGAAAATGAAAAAGTATTGGATAAAAAAAAGCTGTGACAAAATTAAAAAAGACAAAGAGGTATTGGTCAGAAAAGTGTAAAATGTTGAATTACACCTCTTAGTTACAAACCACAAATTGGTAAAAACGGGAATATATGAACTAATGGTTGGATGGACCAATAAACCAAAAAGAAAAATGAATTGTGCATTAGTTAGTTGTACACATTGCTATTATAACTTATACAAAATTATATAGTAGTTTCAACTCACAAAAGTTTTTTTGTGAAATTATAGAGGGAAGATTCACTAAATTAATTTTGAAAAAAAAAATAAACATTGATTTTTGTTATCAATGGCAAAAAATCCCAAATTTCAAGGACGATTTTGACAAAAAAAAAGTCAAACGTTTGAATGAAAATGACAAAAAATCTCAAAAGTTAAGGACTATATGATACAAAAAAGTTGTTTTGAAGAAAAATAGCAAACATGCCCAAACCTTAGAGACGGTTTTGGCAACTTACTCTAATTAAAATAACGTAAACTAAACTATAGCATAGTATAGTATAGATATTAAAATATTATCATATTTATTTGAAATTTAATCTTCAATCTAAATCTGATAATAAGGAAAGGAAATGAATAGTAGATTTAAGAATCTGGTCCGTCAATTTTTCAATCTATGGTTTAGAAGTTGCTTGCTTTATAGTTATGACACCTGTTGCCTCTCGTGGCACAAAGGAAGGGATAGACATATAAAACAGATGAGAAAGAGGGGTACGGTACGATTTCGTCGGTCGGTGGCCGGTGATACCTAACCTGTGCTGGTGAAAGCATATCGCCCAGTGTTTCATCCGCCTATTAGTTCATCACGAAGATGATGCAGGCCGCATGTGGAGCAATGATTTAGGGCTCCAACTGCGGAGTTGCAGCGTCAGGCGTCAGCTTTTGACGGAGGCGGCACCTTCTGCCATCCTATGACGATGACTATCAAGGTTTTTTTAACTTGTGTTTCACTAAAATGATGCATTTCATCACACGATTCCTGGGCGCTTCGTTACTTTCATTTCTGATTTTGTTGGATTTTATGAGAAATGGGTATTCATGGGTTCGCCGGAATCAACTTTTTGCTGGTTGGGTTCAAGTCGTTCTCTGGCTTTTAATTTTTCCAAATTCACAGCTCTTGATTTGATTCATATACGTTTTGCGATTTAATTTAATTTCTGTAGATGTTTGTAGTTGATTCTATAATGTATTGAACCCGTACTTCTTAAATAACTTGAATCTCCAATTTTGACTTCAAGCAAATGAACTGGGGATTATGGCTTGATTAGATTTTTTTTTCTTTTTTTTTTAGTATGAATTTGAAGGGGTGATAAGATTTCATGTTGGTTAGCTTATAGGCAATTTATGCAGATTTTGGAAGGTGGGATTAAGTGTTTGTGTTAATCTGTTCATGCCATCCATGATTCATAGGTTCATACATACTTGCCATTCATTTATGCTTTTCTTTCTTATAATTGGTTGTCATTAGGCTGCTAACTTTACTACTAGAATTAATACTCAGCTTATTTATAGCAGTTGTTGTGTGTTTCTCCAAATCTAATAATTTTTATTGTTGTCTCTTGCAGGTGACGCTTTGCATAGTGTAAGGACTAACTTAGATAATCCAAGCAGTGTACTCTAGAGATGCACAAAATATCCGGTTTCGGAGCCGACCCGACCAGGAACCGGTTCCTATGCTACCTGACCCGCGGGTACATACCGGTTCCAGACCCAGGGCGTAGAAATAGGAACTGAATCGGACCCGGTCGGGAACCACCTATACCCGGTTAAAATCCGGGCCCGACTCGGCCAAACCGGTCAAAACCAGGTCAAATACCCGAACGTACCCGGAACCGTTTCCTACCCTACCCGGTTCTTGATTTTTAGACCAAACCCGGACCCAGTTCCCGGGTATTAAAAAAACCCGTTTTGTGCATCTAATCGTGTGTACTCCAAGGTATTAAAAAAACTCTGTACTCCAAAGCTGCAATCCAATCGAGTGTAAATTTCACAAACTTTTATTCAACAATAATTAAGATGTTCATGTATTATGCATTTGAGAGTGATAGTGTTTGACTTTTGCCTCAAAAGTCAAAGCAATCCTGTTACATACATTTAAACAATATCCATTTAATAAAAAAAACATGATCTTGCTCTGATGGTTGTGATAATAGTTCTCAGCAAATTGTTAGTTATGCATGGTTGTTTTTTTTTTTGAATTGGCAAACGAGATTAAAACAAGCAAGAATGAAAAATCTTATAAAACAATTTCACATGAAAGCAAATTCACTCGCAAACTAGAATACATAATTTTATATACGTACATGTCTTCACACCAACATGTGTACTAACCATTTATTAAAATTAGGTATTGCGTAACCTTAGTTGGGATACAATGCCCTGGTCTACAAATCACAGATGCTTGCAATGACACGACATGGTCCCAACACCAGTACAAGCAATCAAGGGAAGAAGAGTGAAATTACAAAGCCAAACACTAAAAGATGCACGCTCAGGAGCACAACGATGCACTGTAAAATAGCGTCACTGAAGCAGACCCAGAGGCAGGCTCAACGATAGCAATTGTCACAACCTTAGCAGCCCCAGCAACACCAATGGGAGCAAAACATATTGTCGCAGCAGCAAAGAGTATCATATTTCCAACGCCAGGTAGACACATTTTTTATACACCCTTTAACACATCACTATACAAAAGTTTCTCAAATGATTTGCTGAATATTTGGACCACGCTTTCAACATTTAGATAGTTTTAGATTAGCAAATACTTTTGAAAGGCCTTTTCAAACATTTGAATTTTCAAGCATCCGAAAATTGACACACCGGCCCCCTCTCATAGTCTGAAGGCGCGGAAACCGCATGTGGTAGTGGTTTGTGCATCCAAGAAGCAGTGATTGAGTCCGATGGTGTTACAGCCCGCAAGTCGACGTCAATAGTGCTCAACGACGAAGACGGCGGTTAAGCGGCTAGGGCTCCAATCAAGTTCCGACAAGTTTCCGGTAAGCCCTTTTCTTTTGCCCGACGAGTCAGATGATTTTGGTAGGCCGATATAAGTTTAATACTAATTTGAGGACAGTGGAATGGTGCAAAAAAATTAACGATGATCGACAAAGTGCAATACTTCATCCATCGAATTAACGATGATCCGTCAAATTAATGACGAACGACAAAGTATAATACTTTATCCATCGAATTAACGATGATCCGTCAAATTAATGACGAACGATAAAGTATAACCCTAATGTGGGCGGCACTTAAACATCCATTGGATATATTGATCGTCGGAAAAATGAATCGTAGCAGCGATTGTGCTAATACCCTGTTTTGCAGCAGAATTTCGAGACCCGTGTGTGTTTGTGTAGTAATTCGAACGTAACTCAGTGTATATTGTGAATTTTTACGTCGTTGTTTTTCCAGATTTCAAGTCCCACTGCCCTCTATTTATAGGTAAAATTTGACCCTTACGCGGCCCGCGTGAGATTTAAGCTTATCCTTACGCGGCCCGCGTAAGACCTACTTTTTAGGCCTAGGTTGCCACGGTTGGGACTAGCTTAGCTGAGTTGACAGTTTTCGATAATTCCTTGTTGCCAACGTTTAAAATGGATAATCGTCAATAGGGTTTAACCCCCCCTGAGTTTTAGGGGCCCTAATCCTGATTCTGAAAATTCTGAAAATTTTAGGGTTTGTTCAGAATCACTTGGGTGTCTAAATTAGGGTTTCCTTTTGGACTAATTAATATACTAAATGGTACTTTTTGATGAGAGTTGTTACATTCTCCCCACCTTAATAAAAATCTCGTCCTCGAGATTTACTGGAATAAGTGAGGATACTTTTTCTTCATTTCTGATTCCAACTCCCACGTGTATTCAGCTCCCCTTTTTGAGTCCCATTTTACTTTAACTAGCACTAGGCGTTTGTGCTTGAGAAACTTCACTTTTCTGTCTTCTATCTGAATAGGTTTCTCTACAAATTTTAACTTTTCGTTTACCTCTATGTCTTGAAGAGGTACTACCAGAGATTCGTCTCCTAGACATTTCTTGAGATTGGATACATGAAATACATCATGTACTCCAACTAGTTCTTCTGGTAGTTGTAAACGATAAGCTACTGGTCCTATACGTTGGATCACTGAAAATGGTCCTACGTATCTTGGACTTAACTTTCCTTTCTTTCCAAATCTGACTACTCCTTTCCAAGGAGAAACTTTCAATAGTACCTTGTCTCCCACTTGAAATTCTAGCGGCTTGCTTCTATTGTCTGCATAACTCTTCTGGCGATCTCGAGCTGTCTTCAGTCTTTCTTTGATTTGAGTAATCTTATCAGTCGTTTTTTTTTTCAGGACCTGACAATTGACTTTCTCCTATTTCTGCCCAACAAACTGGAGTTCTGCACTTTCTTCCATATAGTGCTTCAAATGGAGCAGTTTCAATGCTTGAGTGATAACTATTGTTATAGGAGAATTCAATTAATGGTAAGTGATCATCCCAACTTCCACCAAAGTCTATCACACATGCTCGGAGCATGTCTTCTAGAGTTTGGATCGTTCTTTCACTTTGCCCATCTGTTTGGGGATGATATGCAGTGCTCAAATTTAGTCGAGTTCCCATAGCTTGCTGGAAACTTTTCCAGAAATAGGAAGTAAAACGACTATCTCTATCCGAAACAATGGAGAGTGGAACTCCATGTAAGGATACAACTTCATCTACATACAATTTAGCCAGTCTTTCCATGCTAAAGGTTTCTTTCATAGGTAGAAAGTGAGCAGATTTGGTTAATCGATCCACAATTACCCAAATCGCATCATTACCTTTTCTGGTTTTGGGTAACTTAGTAACAAAATCCATTGTTATAAGTTCCCATTTCCATACTGGCATTTCTAATTGTTGTAGTAATCCTGAAGGTTTCTGATGTTCTGCTTTAACTTGTGAACAAGTAAGACATTTAGAAACATAGCTGGCTATGTCCTTTTTCATTCCTATCCACCAAAAGTTCTTTCTTAAATCTTGATACATCTTATTGTTTCCTGGATGCATAGTGTACCTAGATTTATGAGCTTCTTCTAAAATCTTAGGTCTTAAGTCTCCCTGCTTAGGTACCCAAATTCTACTTTTATGGAATCTCCAAATTCCATCTGCTCCTTGTTCTAATTCTTTGATTCGTCCGTTCATTCCTTCAGCATCATCCTTGATTGCTGTAGTTTGAACATTCTTTATTTGTTCCATTAAATCTATTTGTAGATTTAATCTGAGAGCACGAACCCGTCGTTGTTTTTCATAATACTTACGACTTAAGGCATCTGCAACTACATTCGCCTTTCCTTCATGATATTGAATATCACAGTCGTAGTCGCTTAAGATTTCCATCCATCTCCTTTGCCTCATGTTTAACTCTTTTTGCCCAAATATATATCTTAAACTCTTATGATCTATATAGATAGTAAACTTACTTCCGTACAGATAATGTCTCCAAATCTTAAGGGCAAAAACTACGGCTCCTAATTCTAAATCATGAGTCGTATAGTTTTCTTCGTGCTTTTTCAATTGCCTTGATGCATACGCAATTACCTTCTTGCGTTGCATAAGCACACATCCAAATCCTAATTTTGAAGCATCACAATATACTTCAAAATTTTCAGTTCCTTCTGGTAAGGCTAAGATTGGAGCATGGGTTAATTTCTGTTTCAATATTTTAAAAGCTTCTTCTTGTTTGGGTCCCCATTCAAACTTAGTAGCTTTACAGGTTAACTTAGTTAATGGTACAGCTATCTTGGAAAAATCCTTAATAAACCGTCTATAATACCCAGCTAAACCTATAAAACTTCATATTTCCATTGCTGTTTGTGGAACCTTCCATTTGGTAATTGCTTCTATCTTAGAAGGATCTACATGAATACCTTCGTGATTCACCATATGTCCTAAAAATTGCACTTCCTTTAGCCAAAATTCGCATTTCGAGAATTTAGCGTACACCTTTTCTTTTCTTAACAAAGTTAAGAGTGCATGAAGATGTTCACAATGCTCTGTCTGACTTTTGGAATAAATAAGTATATCGTCTATGAAGACAATTATAAATTTATACAAGTACGGTTTACAGATCCTATTCATCATGTCCATAAATGCTGCAGGTGCATTTGTTAATCCGAAGGGCATGACTGTAAACTTGTAATGACCATACCTAGTTCTGAAAGCAGTCTTAGGTATGTCTTCTTCTTGTACCTTCAATTGATGATATCCGGAGCGTAAATCTATCTTAGAAAAATATCTAGCCCCCTGAAGTTGATCAAAAAGATCATCAATCCTAGGTAATGGATATCGATTCTTAATTGTAACCTTATTCAATTCTCTATAATCGATACACATTCTCATTGAACCATCCTTTTTCTTCACAAACAACACTGGCGCTCCCCAAGGGGATGAGCTAGGTTGTATGAATCCTTTACTTAGTAATTCATCTAATTGCTTTTTCAGTTCTAACATTTCTGTGGGTGCTAACCGATAAGGTGCCTTGGCTATCGGTGTAGTTCCTGGAATTAGATGAATCCTAAATTCTACTTCCCTATCTGGAGGTAATCCCGGTAAATCTTCTGGAAATACATCAGGATATGCTGAGACTACTGGTATTTCCTTAAGATCTTTACCCTTAGTGCTAATGATTACCGAAATCATATACACTATTCCTTGTTTTCGTTCATAATTAGCAACTTTCATTACTGATATGAACTTCATGGGCTTACGTGGTTTATCTCCTGTAATCCTAATCACTTCTCCGGTAGGTGATTGAATTTCTATGGAATTCTGATCACAAAGGATTCTAGCATGGTTGGCTACTAACCAATCCATTCCTAAGACAACATCAAA
This sequence comes from Helianthus tuberosus, assembly GCA_030545235.1. Lineage (NCBI taxonomy): Eukaryota > Viridiplantae > Streptophyta > Magnoliopsida > Asterales > Asteraceae > Helianthus > Helianthus tuberosus. The sequence continues at coordinate 14,840 of JARYGA010036715.1, read as the reverse complement.
TTCAGCCAAATTCATCGGCAATAGTTTTGCAGAGAATTTATGTCCTAAAAGTTCTATGTTTCCTTCTTGCAAAACTTTATCTATTTTAACTGAATTTCCGTCTGCTGTTTCAACTGTAAAAATCTGCCTAATATTGGTTAAAGGTAAACTAAGAGCTTGGCAGAATAAAGTATTTATAAAACTTTGGTTTGCACCAGAGTCAAATAATACTTTTGCGTACACATTGTGAACTAAGAACGTACCCGCTATCACATCCGGAATGAGTTCTGCTTCTTGAGTGGTCAGCTGAAATGCTCTGGCATTCTTCTTTGTAGTTCCTTCGGTCGCCTTGGGTTTGTTATCTACTGGCTTGATCAATTTAGGACATTCTGTTTTATAATGCCCTGCTTCTCCACAGTTAAAACAGATTACAGTCTTCTTTTTGCAGTTTTCTTCACGATGTCCTAAAATTTTGCAAAAATTGCAAGTGATATCGCATCTTCCATAATGCTTCTTTTTGCATTTCCTGCAAAATGACGGAGCTGAAGATTGCCCTGTTCCTTTTCTCTTGAAGCTGTTATTATTACCCACACGAAATCCTTGGGTAATTTTCTGAGCTAGTGCCTTTTTCCTATCTTCATCTCTTGTGCGTACCAATTCATCGGTTAGAGTGTTAGCTAATTCTACCGCATCATCAATAGTGCGAGGTCTCGCAGCTTTAACAATATTGCGGATTTCGCTAATTAGCCCCCAAATATAGCGAGAAATGAGTACCGGTTCTGGCGAAGCCAGTGTTGGTACCACTCTTGCATATTCAAAGAATGTCGAGGTATACCCACGACAATCCACACCCATCATCCGATGATTTAGAAACTTATTCGCCGTCTGTTCTTTTTCATACTCGGGACAGAATTTTCTTTCCACCAAACCCTTAAATTCTTCCCAAGTCATAGCATAAGCTATTACTCTTCCTTTTGATTGTAAAACAGTGTTCTACCATTCAAGTGCTCCTTCCTTGAAGAGATTTGATGCATACATGACCTGATCATCTTTACCACATTTACTTATTGCAATGACTGCTTCGGTTTTCTCTAACCAACGCAGTGATGCAGTTGCTCCTTCATTGCCTGCAAATTCAGTGGGTTTACAAGCAAGGAATTCTTTGAAAGTGCAACCAGGCGTTGCAGTTTTCATTTTCTTGGGTAATGGAGCTTGATGTGGTTCCTTATTATGATTAACATGATTATTGCCTCCATTTACACTATTACTGAAGTTATCTTCAGTAATCTGTTTACTAGGGACAATTTGTTGCGGTTCGATTGGATTCTTTATAGCAGCTACGAATGCTGGAATAGCATTGGCTATCCCTTGAGCAACAATGTTTTCGATATCTTGCCGAGTCATATATTGATCTCTTGAATGTTGCTCAGACTGATTAACTTCATTTATAGGTTCATTACCACTGTTTGCCATCTGATAATATATATATAAATTTTATTAGTATCTGCTAAATAACAATTACATACAAACAATCAGAAAATTTTATAATACAGATATAGTCAAAACAATCGATTTCTCGATTTCATTTTATATCTATCATAGTATGCATCATTACTCACAAATATCATACAGAGTTTTATTTGTTATTTACAGACTAACTTTACTATTACTATTATACAAACACCGTTTTACCATCCTACTATCTCTCGTCACTTGCTGTTCTAAAAACGCAGTTCCCTCTCATCGTACTTCCAGGCAATCTGTCCCCCTATTTCCCTGATTCTAGTTCCAGCATCAAACAACTCTTCACCAAAGTGGCGAAGTTCAGCCATGTTTTCATTACTCATGGGTGGATTAGGTAGGGGTTCTGGATCGAATTGTGGAAGAAAAGAGTAAGGATCGTTGACAATATTTTGGAATTGCCAATCGTTTGTCCACCATTCGTCCATTCCTATGGGTTGAGAGTGGATTATTGGGTCTGGAATTGCTGGTTCCCAATTCATAGGGAGTTGGTTTTCAAGAGAATAATTAAAAATATTATTATTATTATTATTGACAGGCTGAATTGTTTCACAGCTTGCCAATAGGAAATCTATCTCATCTTGAAAAGTCCTTTCCTGGTTTGGATTGGAGCTCTCTCCGATTTCTATCTGAGTTGGTCTAGAGTCTTGCCCAACTTCCATTACTATTTCTTTAGTAACTTCCTCCATCTGTATTCCTATCTCCTTAACCTCTTCCTTGTCTTCAGTTTCCATTTCCTTTTGTTTGGAACTTTCTCCGGTTATAATTTCTTTTCCCTTTTTCAAAGGATTATTTATTTTGGGAAGTTTTGTAGCTGGCTTTTTCTTACGTATTTTCCTCCATCCTACATAACTTCTTTTCTTTCGTTTTGGCTTGTTCATAGGTGGAACCTTGAATTCTACTGGTTGTTCTATATCGGGAAAGTAGCTAGTATATTCTTTGGAAGCTTCGATATTCATTGGGTAAAGATTAAGGTTCTGAAAAACTTCAGATATCCCACTCATGCTGATGTAGCATATATGCAAAAATGCATAAAATACTAAGTTAAAATTCATAAATAACCGTTTAATTTATTACATACTGTGTACTAATTTATTACAAAGATAACTGGAAAACACATTTAGGTTTTGAAATTTTTTTATTTATTGCACAGAGTTTCTAGATTGTAAGGGAAAGGTGCTAAAACTTTAAAATATTTAAAGATTTATATTTTCTGCTACTGTGGCTAGCATATATAAATTTGTCCATTTTTCATCTAGCTTATATTCCCAAGGTGATTTATCAATTAATTCCTTGGTTTCCCGTTTAATCTTCTTTTCTTGGATTTTCTCTTTACTTTTCTTAATAATCATCTCCCTCCTTCTAGGAGAAAGTGATTCCTCGTATTGTGCCTTTCGCACAAATATTCCTTCTTTAGGAATTTCAGCCTGATTCGAGGATTTGGTTTGGGATGAACTTCCCTTCTCATTGGATGATCTATCTAATTTAAGATAGATGTTTGCTAGCTTTTGCTTACCCATACTGTAACTAACAAATAATCAATTAATAACACACATAATCACTTAATAGTAATCAGGAAAAAAAAATTTAAGTATTTCTAAATACTTAATTAGCTTAACTCAGTGGCTCTGATACCACCTTTTTCTGTCACGGCCCCCGACTCGGTTTGACCCGTTTCAGGAGCCGCGGGACAGAAATACTGCGGTATTTAATTGATTAAGTTTAACAGCAGAAGTTTTCATCAGGATCGTTTAAAGCTAAAATTTTCCCCGATTATTTTATTTCACAATTCGGGATAAAACCCCGATAATTTACAATAGTATGATTTTACTACAAAATCGTTATGTTACAAAACTTATTTCTTTATTTTTATAATGAGCCACTATCTTAAGCTTGAAATGCTCCTCAGCACTTTTTCCTGAATTACAACAGATCACCTGAAACATGTTTGAAAAAGGTTTTGTCAGCGGGAAATACTGAGTGAATCATTCTATTTACTAAAATGACACATTTGTTATATTTTACAGTATGAAGAGCGATTACAATGTTTCTATTATCAACCAACTACCCACGGTATTTGTCACTCGACCGAATCTGTGACTATGGTCATATCCCCCAATTGGCTGCCCCAATGGTGACGATTATCAAGTAATGTATACAAAACCCCACATACCGGCTGTAACTTGGTGATTACAAAGACTTAATCCCCGTAATTATAACTTTGAAAATAAACATGATTTTGTAAATAGATTTGATAAAAAGAGAGAATGACTCACATTGCTGTTTTAATACGGACAGAATCTAGTCTATGATTTAACCTTGTTAACCTAATTTAAATAACAATGCACACAAAACTGGGTTAGTAATCAATCCAGCAATTACGATAACTCACGAGATCAAATTCTCACAATGAACGACAAAGTGCAATACTTCATCCATCGAATTAACGATGATCCGTCAAATTAATGACGAACGACAAAGTATAATACTTTATCCATCGAATTAACGATGATCCGTCAAATTAATGACGAACGATAAAGTATAACCCTAATGTGGGCGGCACTTAAACATCCATTGGATATATTGATCGTCGGAAAAATGAATCGTAGCAGCGATTGTGCTAATACCCTGTTTTGCAGCAGAATTTCGAGACCCGTGTGTGTTTGTGTAGTAATTCGAACGTAACTCAGTGTATATTGTGAATATTTACGTCGTTGTTTTTCCAGATTTCAAGTCCCACTGCCCTCTATTTATAGGTAAAATTTGACCCTTACGCGGCCCGCGTGAGATTTAAGCTTATCCTTACGCGGCCCGCGTAAGACCTACTTTTTAGGCCTAGGTTGCCACGGTTGGGACTAGCTTAGCTGAGTTGACAGTTTTCGATAATTCCTTGTTGCCAACGTTTAAAATGGATAATCGTCAATAGGGTTTAACCCCCCCCCTGAGTTTTAGGGGCCCTAATCCTGATTCTGAAAATTCTGAAAATTTTAGGGTTTGTTCAGAATCACTTGGGTGTCTAAATTAGGGTTTCTTTTGGACTAATTAATATACTAAATAGTACTTTTTGATGAGAGTTGTTACACCTTAGTTCTTAACTAAATAAAAAATTTAAACTAGTTCGGCGGGTACTGGAACTACGTTTTTGCCATCCGGATGCTTGTTTAGGAGCCATTAACATCTAAATAATCGACAAAGTTTGTATCAAATTAAGTTAACGCCTAAATAATGATCGACAACAAAAGGATCCTAAAATCATAAATCAACTAATCATAGAAATCGTAAATCATAAGTTCACTGTGAATCCTAAATCATAAGTTAACAACTGAGTTCGACAATTTGATGTTTACCTGAATACGAGAACTGTCCGTGATCGAACTGTGAACTGATCCGATCGAAGGCTGTGAAATCGAAGGCCTGCTGTGAACTGTGGGCTGATGAAATCGAAGGCCTGTGTGTGAAATCGAACAAAAACTTAAAACTACAGAATGATGATGATGAAATCGCTCTCTGCTGATTTTTAACCATTAACAAACAAAACATTCATCAAAATTCAAGGTCAAACATAACCAATCATCCAGTTCTCTAGCAACACATAAAAAGCCCTAATCATTCTCAACTACAAGCATTGTAATCAGTTCAATAATCACATAAAAGGAACATATAATACAAACAGAAACACAAAAAAATGAATGTACCTCTCTTCTAGAATTGGGAATAGCTCTCTCCGGCCCTGCGAGTGACGTTCCAATACCCACCGAACTAGTTGCCACCCATTTCTATTTCTTTATTATTATTAGTTTTTTAAATTATTTGGGTATTGGGCTCACTAACCTAATGGGGCTAACTAATTTAAACAATATGATTTTTTAAAATGGGCCTATGTTAATATTTGATTGGCTATACCCTATTAAAATTTTTTTTACATATATAATATCGGATTTTTTTTTAAATTACGTGCCCTACGAAATCACGGGCCCTGTTCGGTTGTCCTCCCCGCTGATGGGTGTCGAGCGTTATATATATTAGGTGTATATTTTAAGCCCCTTTAACACTTTTTTAGTCAAGTTTTAAATTTATAAAACACGATATTTACTAACACTAGACACACATATGGGCAAGTGCACCCATCGTGAGCGTAGTATAGTGTTGGTAAGATACCGAGGTCGTCCAAGGACACAATAACTTTTAGTTCCGGTTTATCCTCAACGTCTAATCAAATCAAAAGTTTAGAAAAATGTTTTAAGCTAAGAAAAATAAAAACTAACTAAAAATGCTGAAAAATAAAAATAAAAACAGATAGACAAGATGAATCACTTGGTTCCGACTCGTATCTAGTGTAACCTTTGATTGTTTCCGCACTTTTGCACTATTTTAAGAGATTATCTTAGTTATTGTAGTAGGCCCCTCTTTTGAAGGTGACGTTACCCTCACCCCAGTAGTTTGAGTCAGCAAGGATACAATCCTAAAATGGTGGATTATTGGAAGATAATTAATTAAGTTATTAATTCAAATTATGGTAGGCCCCTCTTTTGGAGGTGACGTTACCCTCGACTAAGTAGTCTGAGTCAGCAGGGATACAGTCCTAAATAGCCGGGTTATAGTATTAATAGTAGTTAACTTATGAGGGGATCAAAGAGTTTGGACCCCCGCCATCCAATACCGTTAAGTATTGAAGGAGGTCCTACTAAATTTGACCCAGGTCCATTGCAGGACCTCTAAACGCTGAACAATGGCAAGACCTTTACCAAACCGTTCCCTTAACCCCCGACCAGGTAGCCAACATACCTCCATATAGACCGTGGAGATATGAATGGTGAAAATCTTTTATTTTATATAGACAGTAAAATAATGCCAAGACACCACGGACAAACGATAAGGAAAGATCACCTTCAACATAAGCAACTAGTTATTAAAGTCATTAATACAAAACCAAGTAAAAAGTGCGAAAAGATTAAAAATAAAAAGTATTACACTAGACACTTTGTCTTCACCAAGTGATGTAAGAGACTTAGGCAAACATGGCCTTGATTGTCAAGAACTCTTACGATCAATCTTGGATCCCGAGACGACTCACACACTCTACGATGGACAATGGATGATGGTGGTGGATGATGGTGTTATGGTGGTGGTGGGTGGTGGGTGAAGTGTTAGAGAGGTGGTGTGCCAAGGGATGGTTTGAGCTTGAGCCAAGCACTTCTATTTATAGGCTGAACAGAAGCTCGGGCACGGCCCCGTGTCCAGTGGGCACGGCCCCGTGTCCACATCCTTCTCTTTCTTCATTTATTGCAGCTTGTCTTATTAGTTGACCACGCCCCCGTGTCCGCTGAGCACGACCCCGTGGTGCAGAAGAATCTTTGTACTATGAAGATTTGCTGGATTGTGCGAATCTTATAGTTGACCACGGCCCCGTGTCCGCTGAGTACGGCCCCGTGGTGGGCAATAGAAGCTTCTACCACTTTGTCTTTTATGCTGACACTTGGGCACGCCCCCGTGCTGGCTGAGCATGGGGCGTGTTCAGTCTTCTGTTGTCTTGTTTTACTTGGGAAGATGCTGTCGTGGGGTCGGGCATGTCACGTCTTGTTCCTTTTCTTGTATTTATGTTAGATTTTGATGTCTTTTTGCTTCTTTTGTTAATTTGAGCTCATTTAATCCTGAAAATACAAAAGGAAGACAAAAGCACACTTTTTCCAACATTAGTACTAAAAAAGGGTTAGTTTTATGCCACAATTGATAAAATTTATATGTTGCATTTTGCACACATCACCGCCCTCCTTCAGGGCCGGCTCTGGTAATCATATATTCATATGTTATTAATAGTTTAATCTTAACAAAACTTTAAGAGATTAAACGTCTATAACCGTCTAACCATAATCTAAATTATTTGATGGAAAATTAACCGGTATATATTAAAGGCTCATTTTATTTCACACCCCAAAAATTTTATTCTCACACCATTTTCACTCTATTTATCTCTATCTTTTTATATATGTATAGGGGGAGATTCATTTGAGAAGAAAATTAAATTGAGAATAATTAAAGAACAAATGGTACAATTGTAAAATATTAAATAATTTTTCTCTCATCTCATCTCATTTATTATTTTCTTTAACTAATTAATTAGTCATAAAAACTATCATCATCCACACTAAAATTTTTGCCTAGACACATCAAAATTTATCCTACACGTTTTTAAAATTTATTCTACATATATTGAAATTTATCCTACACAACTCGTAATTCATCCTACACAGCTCATAATTTATCCTACACTTTACATTAATTTTTTTCTTTCTTTGAAAATATATATTTTTTTAAATAAGTTACAAATTTAATTTAGTTAGCTATTAAAAATGAAAACTAACAATCAATGATCTATCTAAGTTTACCAATATATCCTTACATTCATATTAAATACAAAAATTAAATGAAGCATTCTTATTAGTTGAAGTTTGTTCTTTTTTATTATTACAAAAAATTTCTTCTCATTTGAACTCTCCACTATATGTATATATATATATATAGAAATAAAGAGGAAGGACGTGTGAATATTAACACCAATATTATTCATACTACCCAATTACCAATAGCTATATAGTAGGCTTTTTTTCCTTTTAATATATTTGTCTTTTACATTTTACACATTTAACCTTACCATTATACACAGGGCCGTCTCCGAAAATGTTTAACAAAATTTAGGCCCTGGGCAAGATAAAAAAACCGGGCCCTACCCGCCCTAGTAAAACAAGAATCCAGGGCCATTGTTGCGTCACTCAACAATGAGATCAAATCCTATTACAGGCACTATAACAAACCAAACAGATTCAAGTTAGTCGAATAATTTGTAAAATATATATATATATATATATATATATATATATATAGGGTGAGGTTCCTCTACAAAGTGTGTTTTTCCTACAAAGTGTAGAAAGTGATCTTGACCATTGGATGAATGTGTTTGATGGTTGAGATCATCTTGGTGGCATTTTGGTAATATGTGTGTGATGCGTGCGAAGTGTTACTTATTTTAGGTGTATATTTTAAGCCCTTTTTAACACTTATTTTAGCCAAGTTTTAAATTTATAAAACACGATATTTCACTAACACTAAACACACATATGGGCAAGTGCACCCATCGTTGAGTGTAGTATAGCGTTGGTAAGATACCGAGGTCGTCCAAGGACACAAGAGCTTTTAGTACCGGTTTATCCTCAACGTCTAACCAAAATAAAAGTTTAGAAAAATGTTTTAAACTAAGAAAATAATAAAACTAACTAAAATGCTGAAAAATAAAAATAAAAGAAAAACAGATAGACAAGATGAATCACTTGGTTCCGACTCGTATCTAGTATAACCTTTGATTATTTCCGCACTTTTGCACATAATTAAGAGATTATCTTAGTTATTGTAGTAGGCCCTTCTTTTGAAGGTGACGTTACCCTCACCCCAGTAGTTTGAGTCAGCAGGGATACAATCCTAAAAGGGTGGATTATTGGAAGATAATGAATTAAGTTATGAATGCAGTATTGTGGTAGGCCCCGCTTTTGGCGGTGACGTTACCCTCGGCTAAGTAGTCTGAGTCAGCAGGGATACAGTCCTAAATAGCCGGGTTATAGTATTAATAGTAGTTAACTTATGAGGGGATCAAAGAGTTTGGACCCCCGCCATCCAATACCGTGAAGTATTGAAGGAGGTCCTACTAAATTTGACCCAGGTCCATTGCAGGACCTCTAAACGCTGAACAATGGCAAGACCTTTACCAAACCGTTCCCTTAACCCCCGATCAGGTAGCCAACATATCTCCATATAGACCGTGGAGATATGAATGGTGAAAATCCTTTATTTTATATAGACAGTAAAATAATGCCAAGACACCACAGACAAACGATAAGGAAAGATCACCTTCAACATAAATAACTAGTTATTAAAGTCATTAATACAAAACCAAATAAAAAGTGCAAAAGATTATAAATAAAAAGTATTATACTAGACACTTTGTCTTCACCAAGTGATGTAAGAGACTTAGGCAAACATGGCCTTGATTGTCAAGAACTCTTACGATCAATCTTGGATCCCGAGACGACTCACACACTCTACGATGGACAATGGATGATGGTGGTGGATGATGGTGTTGTGATGGTGGTGGGTGGTGGATGAAGTGTGAGATAGGTGGTGTGCCAAGGGATGAGATGAAATGAATCCAAGCCCTCCTATTTATAGGCTGAACAGAGAGCTGGACACGGCCCCGTGTCCGCTGGGCACGGCCCCGTGTCCGTCTGACAATCTCTCTCCTCATTAATTGTAATTCGCAATTACAATAAATGCGCCTGCTGTACTTTCGACACGCCCCCGTGTCCGCTGAGCACGGCCCGTGGTGGGCAATAGAAGCTTCTATAGGTTTGTCTTTTCTGCTGCTTCTTGGGCACGGCCCCGTGCTGGCTGAGCACGGGGCGTGTTCAGTCTTCTGATTTCTCTATTTTGCTTTGGAAGGTGCCGTTGAGGGGTCGGGCAGTCCACTAATATTCCTTTTCTTGTATTTATGTTGGATTTAGCTGTCTTTTTGCTTCTTTTGCGTTTTTGAGCTCATTTAATCCTGAAAATACAAAAGGAAGACAAAAACACTCTTTTTCCAATATTAGTACTTAAAAAGGGTTAGTTTTATGTCTTATTTGATGTAATTTATATGTTGCATTTTACACATATCAAATACCCCAACACTTGAACTTTTGCTTGTCCTCAAGCAAAACTCTTTAATATGTGGCTTACACTCCCAAATGGAATAGGTAGAAGAGAAGGCTTTGGGCTTGTCGTAGAGTGTCGGGATTTCCAAGATCTTTTTGGGTTTTATTTTTATTTATTTACACTCCTATTCGTAATGATTTATTTAGAACTTTTCATAAAAGAAATTACTTATTTGGGCATAACATGCCTTTTTAAAATTCCATTTATATACAAGTTCACATACCTCACTGGAGAAGTCACTCACACTCGGCCGAAGGTGTATTTTTAGTGAATCACTCGAGAGCGGCATGGAACTTATTCCTACCATAGGCTTGCCAAGAAATCAATCCTCCTCCTTTTTAACTTTTATACCTTTGTAGATATCAAGAGGACTTTGTGGGTTAAGGGTTAGGCTAGGGTTAAAGGTAGGTGGTTGGGTTAGTGGTTAGTAGAAAAAGGGCTAAAAGCGTAACAAGTGTCGGTTTTCGTATTTTTGCAACCTTTTATTTTGATGAAGCTTTTATTCAAACCAAGTTATTTTTGATTAACTTGTTTGTTTATTTTCTTTTTGCTTCATCATTATCACACATTTTTTTTTTTTTTTTTTACGAAGAACCGAACTTGTTACTAAAAAAAAAGGGTTAAAAATGAAAAAGGTTTTGGTGGGTAAAAGGGTTTTTGTTTGGGTGATGAAACGAAAAGGTTTAGGCTCAAAGGGGCTAACTAGGGGGATTTTTGGGTAGGTGGTAAAAGAAAAAAAAAAAAATGGTGTAGAAATAAAAAGGGTTAGTCCTAATGCCTCCATCATTTACTTACTCGGGTTTAAGTTGATAAGGACCGGGAATGTATCGTCATGGCAAGTTCTAGAGTCGTAAGAACCAAGCGGCTATTCACACAAGAAACGAAAAATGAGCATTTAGTCTAATGATATGTAATTGTGTGCTCAATAAAGGCTCAAAACTCACTTTTGTGAGAATGGGTTTTTATGTGATCAAGTATATATAATCAGATTTTAAATAAGTTTGCTATGCCTTTTCATAATTTTCTTATGTTGGTTCTTTTTATCACTACGCTATCGGTTGTAAATTTGTGAAAATATAACCTTTTTGAGAACTTGAATTTCCCGAGTTAAACCTAGACAAGTAAAAAAATGAAATTTTTGAAAAAAAATTTGGAGTGATTAGCGGTTCCAATAGAGTTTTGTGTAAGGCTTGTATTTAGGACTTGCAAAGTTCAAGGTTTTAGCATCCCCCCCACACTTAAATTACACATTGTCCTCAATGTGTCCCAAAAATAAATTTTTAGGTTGATTAGATGTGTAAAATAGTGTTTAAAAAGCAAAAAATTGTGTTACTGGGCACTGAACACGGCCCCGTGTTGTCCGGGCACGGCCCCGTGTTCAAGTGCCAGTAACAGAATTAAAACAAGAGAAACAGAAGCCTGGACACGGGGGCGTGTTGGGTGAACACGGCCCGTGTCCAGTTACCTGAACTGGGCGTTTTCTGCAGGGTGCTCAGCACGGGGCCGTGTTGGTTGGGCACGGCCCGTGTTGAACCTTCTGAAATGGAGAGAATTGTCGGGTTGTCTTGTTCTTGTGCATGAGTTCATTTTTCTCGTTCCCCTTTTCATCCTTTACCACCATGAGTGTGTTTTATTCATTACAAACCATCCAAACCTTAAAACCATCATTTCATTTCATCATAGAGAGAACTTACATAGTCCTAAATTAAGATAAAATTAAAACTTAACTAAATAGGTTAGCAGGTACACGAGGTTATCATAAAGAGTTCTACTATTTTAAGAAAATTTCGAGAATAGTTTCTCGTTATAGTAGGACTTTTAGCCGAATGATTTTTTTCCTAAATGTTGTTTAAAGCCATTCTTCAATTTCCCTAGGAAGGAAGAATGCGGCTTCATTTCCCTCCGCAGCTGGTGGTTGAGGGGGAACATTCACCGGGACTCCTTGCACCACTCTTCGCGGAGGCTCTTGGTGCATGGCGTACCATTCGGCCGGAATGACAACTTCGGGTACCACGTTCCACGCCCTTTGGGTTATTATAGGTACCAAAGGCGGGGAGGCGAGAAGGTTCAACCTCTGGTGCAAGAGGTTTACCTCATGGAGACAGCCCTCCAGCCTCACTGTAAGATGGTTGATACGATCGACCAATGCTTCTTCCACTCCCGTCATTTCATCAATAGCCTCCCTTAGAGCGTAAACATAGTTTACAAGAGAGTCTTCTACTGTTGAAGATCTCCTCCCTTGTCGGTTATTTCTTAAAGATGATCCGCTTGTTCTGCTTGCCATTTTCTGTGAAGGAAACCGAAGAAAGCTAAATTTTTACAAAACAGAGCCCCGGACACGGCCCCGTGTTCGCTGAGCACGGCCCCGTGTCCATTTGCCTGCAGGATTTTATGCTAAGGAGTCTTGGAGTTTTAAATTATTCTCATGATTTTTAGCTGGTTTTTAGGCTTAGATAATTTAAAATAAAGTTATACAACTAACTTTAAACAAGAATCCTTAGCAAATAATCTTACAAACTTCACATAGAGGGTTGGAATCAAGGGATTTCCAAGCTTCCATGGAGGAAATTTTGAAATTTTTTTTGAAAGAGGAGGAAATGAATAAAAGTGGAATGGACAAGAGGGTCCTTTGGAACCTTCTTTTAGCACTTACCTAGGATGGTATGAGTGAAAATCCCAGGGATCTCTGTCAATTGAAGTGGTCAAAATGAGCAGGAATCAGGCTGCATTTAAAGAAAACGACAGCGCACTGGGCACGGCCCCGTGTCCAGTGGACACGACCCCGTGTTCAGAGAAAATCCTGACACATTTTGTCCGTATTCTGACCAAATCAGCAGAGAATCTTTTTGGTGAGCACGGGGGCGTGTTGACCTGGACACGGCCCCGTGTCTGGAGGCTGTCTCATGGAGTTTCGCTACTTCTAAGGATCTCATCGGGTGGTTCCTTACTGGTTGGAACAACCCCAAAGTGCCTAAGATACCTTAATTGTCCTAGACTAAGGCGAGAACGCAAGAGGTTGTCGGTGAGGGTAATTCCTATTTTCATTCTAGGTGGACAAGTCCAACCCTTTTCCGGGCTCTTGTTAAAGAAGGTGTATGCCGAATCGCTCAGGTCTATGTATGCACCGAACGAAGTCGATGGAGAGTCCTTCACGGCACAATCGACACAGGGACGACTATCGTCCAAGTCTTTGCTAGGTACTAAGGCATTTTCGGGAGCAACGAAGTTGTCGGAATGCGGTTCCAACTTTTCTTCATGGTTATCGTCTTGGGGTGGATCAATAAAATCCTTCCTAAGCTCTTCTAACCAATTCTGAACTAGCTTTTCTAGTTGAAATAACTCATCAAGGAGCATTTCTCCTAGAATATCTGGCTGGGCGCATTCGAGGGAGAAATAGTGCTTATTTTTACTTTCGCCCCTCTTAAGGTTGTAAGAAGTCGGTGGGTCCATATAGTGGGGCCTATAATTTAGAAAGTAGCATTTTACTTCTTCATGTTTGCCACCACATAATTGACACCACGTACCATAAGAGTGCCGAAAGTAAAAACAATTAATATCACTCATGTTTATGTCAGAAATTACCAACCGCCAGGATCTAACGGTTCTGTTTTCAGTAACTGGATCTTGGGCACGGGGACGTGTTGGGTGAGCACGGCCCCGTGTTCAGCTTACTGTCTGACGTAAAACAAGATTGCCAGTTCCAATGATTGAGCACGGGGGCGTGTTCAGCGGGCACGGCCCGTGCTGAGCTCTGCAGAAGCTGAAAAAACTAAGAAAATTCCTAAAAAATAAAAGGAAAAATAAAAGATGATTAGGCCGTTGATTCCTAACTTTCTTAAAATCCTTGTGTCCCCGGCAACGGCGCCAAAAACTTGATGCGTGCGAAGTGTTACTTATTTTAGGTGTATATTTTAAGCCCTTTTTAACACTTATTTTAGCCAAGTTTTAAATTTATAAAACACGATATTTCACTAACACTAAACACACATATGGGCAAGTGCACCCATCGTTGAGTGTAGTATAGCGTTGGTAAGATACCGAGGTCGTCCAAGGACACAAGAGCTTTTAGTACCGGTTTATCCTCAACGTCTAACCAAAATAAAAGTTTAGAAAAATGTTTTAAACTAAGAAAATAATAAAACTAACTAAAATGCTGAAAAATAAAAATAAAAGAAAAACAGATAGACAAGATGAATCACTTGGTTCCGACTCGTATCTAGTATAACCTTTGATTATTTCCGCACTTTTGCACATAATTAAGAGATTATCTTAGTTATTGTAGTAGGCCCCTCTTTTGAAGGTGACGTTACCCTCACCCCAGTAGTTTGAGTCAGCAGGGATACAATCCTAAAAGGGTGGATTATTGGAAGATAATGAATTAAGTTATTAATGCAGTATTGTGGTAGGCCCCGCTTTTGGCGGTGACGTTACCCTCGGCTAAGTAGTCTGAGTCAGCAGGGATACAGTCCTAAATAGCCGGGTTATAGTATTAATAGTAGTTAACTTATGAGGGGATCAAAGAGTTTGGACCCCCGCCATCCAATACCGTGAAGTATTGAAGGAGGTCCTACTTAATTTAACGCAGGTCCATTGCAGGACCT
>JARYGA010036714.1:0-10924 GCA_030545235.1 Helianthus tuberosus | reverse complement strand
CAACCTGAGGGTTTTTCCACCCTAGGAAACGAGGGCAAAGTATGTAAATTGGTCAAGTCTTTGTATGGCTTGAAGCAATCTCCAAAACAATGGCACCAAAAGTTTGATCATGTCATGATTGACAATGGTTTCAAAATAAATGAGTGCGACAAGTGTTTTTATTTCAAAGACACACCAAGAGGTTATGTAATCTTATGTCTTTATGTAGATGATATGCTTATCATTGGGAGTGATGATAACATGATCAACTCAACGAAAGACATGTTGAAATCGAGGTTTAACATGAAAGACATGGGTCTCGCGGATGTGATTCTTGGAGTAAAAATCACTAGAACCCAAAATGGTCTTGTGTTGAGTCAATCTCAATACGTGGACAAGATCCTTGGGAAATTCAATTCGGACGATACGAGTATAGCTCAAACTCCAATTGATAATATCCAACGCCTAAGGAAGAATAGAGGCGAGAGTGTTCCTCAGTTAGAGTACTCAAGGATCATTGGGAGTCTCATGTATCTAATGACATGTACTAGACCCGACTTAGCGTATGCTGTGAGCAGGCTAAGTAGATACACCATAATCCGTGCACGGAACATTGGAAAGCTATCACGAGGGTGCTCAGATACATAAGATACACGAGAGACTATGGATTGCATTATACCTGTGATCCAGCAGTGATCGAAGGATACACTGACGCGAACTGGATATTAGATATAAAAGATCATAGATAGACAAGTGGATATGTGTTTACACTTGCGGGAGCAGCTATAGCTTGGAAGTCTTCCAAGCAAACGGTTATAGCTAGATCCACGATGGAATCCGAATTCGTCGCTTTAGATAAAAGCGGGAAAGAGGCGGAGTGGCTACGTCAATTTGTGGAAGATATTCCAAGATGGACAAAGCCGTTGACGGCGATCCGCATACATTATGACAATCAATCAGCGCTTGTTAGAGCACAAAGCGCGATGTACAATGGCAGATCAAGGCACATTCGACGTAGACACAACACGGTACGACAACTTATCTCAATGGGTGTTATCTCAGTTGACTATGTTAGGTCAAAGGAGAACATTGCAGACCCGTTAACAAAAGGCTTAAGAAAAGATAAGGTGTATAAGTCATCAAGAGGAATGGGACTAAAGCCCATAGATGAAGGGAATATGAGGGAAACCTAATCTAGTTTACTGGAGATCCCAAGATCTAGGTTCAATAGGCAAACTTAATCATAAACCCAAAGGGAGTCACTGTGGGGGGTGCCCCAAAATTCATAAAGGGAGTTATGTACTTCCTAGTCCATTCCAATCAGTGACATGAAGGAAAGGTTAAGCATCTTGAGGTTAAGGATTTTGAGGAAATCCAAATTTAACCATGATGCTTTTAATGATGTAGAGGAATCACCTATGTTAGAGAGAAGTGGAGTCACTTCGAATGGATTTGTGGGGAGGCGCAAATCCTAGAGCTCTCGCAGACCCAGGAACGTGTTCCATGACCATAAACGGACACAACCATGAGGACTTGATTTAACTAGGGAGAGTATTGTGTGAATGTATATTGTCTCCTACATAAATGGGGGATTGTTCAAAGACACCGCGTCTACAAGACCCTAGGAGGCTAAGTATGCTTCACAAAAGAAGGTTCAAAGGTTACACCTACCTATCTTGCAATACTCAACTGTTGAACGTGTATCGTTGAAACTTGATAGATCGATTTCTATTCATGTGGGGGATTGTTGGAAATTTGTGAAAATAACATTTTTATCAAATATAGGAAAATGATTTTTTCCTATTTTGGACTGGAAATAAATATAATAAAATGAGCGGGTTTTATGTATTTATTTGTGGGTTTGTGTTCTATGTTGGAAGAGCTTCGCAACGAACTAAACCACGTCCAAAACGGAGCTAAGATAAATGAGATATCGATCCTCAAAGTTTGGTGTTTGAAACTTGAATGCTGAAAAAGTGGGAAAGTTGAACCTTGTCCCACATAGGAGGAGAGATGAAACTTAAAGGGGTATTTAAGTGGGAACTCTCCATCCTTATTGTTTCATGGAAGCACTCACTAAGTGTACTCATGAAGGGTGCGGAGCACCCTAACTCGCACTAGCATTCGCGCGCGTGGCGTGGGTTATGAGGCGCAATGTGGCGCTTTGATGGCGCACTTTGCACTTTGCACGCTCGCATCGCCGCGAGCCGCCTTTGTATTTTTGACCATGTGCGCGTGGTGGAGCACAAGGGTTGCAAGGACCAGGTGGTTAGTGACGTGGCATGCAGGCGCATGGCCTAGATGGGTCGGCGCGCAGTGTCGCATGCCGTGGCAGTCAAGCGCGTACGCGCGCGAGTACACATGGCATGGTGGCGCGCACTTGCGCATGGAGCATGGGCACTGAAGTGACGTGCGCGGCGCACCAAAGTGAGCCACTCGTAGAGGCTCACAGGTAACGTGGCGCGTGGCGCACGCGCGCAGGTGCGCATGGGATTGAGCCAAGGTGGCGCACACGCGCATGGAAGAGAGCCAAAATGGCTCACGCGCGCATGAGCGTGCATACTTGTGCACGCCTTCCAGTAGTTAATGCCAGTGCAGTTACACTTCAGCATTTGAAACTGACGAGTTTATGGCTTTGACTGAGAATTAAATGACGAATTAAAGTGCATTGAAGACGTTTAATGCAGTTTAATTCTTCCATTTAATTCTTTTTCAGTTTCATCCTTGACCAGTTAGTATAAATAGGGCGGTACCCTGTTGAAGAAACACACCGAATTGACCTGCTATCTTCATTCTCTCTACGGAATTCTTCTACATCTTCAAGCATCAAGGTACACCTTCGGGTTGGACTCACGACCGGCAATGCAACTGCTATGGGCTGTTGTATCCTTGAAACAAACGTGATATCCTAGGAGACACGAAATTTGTTTTAAGGGACCCGTGTCTAACACGATCCTCAGCCAAAAACTTATTATTTTCTGCAAATTCTGTTCTTGTTTTTCTTTTATTTTTAGTTGTAATAGTATTATTTCAGTTAATTCTGTCATTGTTCTATAATTCAAGTTAATAAAAGTTTTTATTCAATTTTGCACGAACGGATTCCTACAACTCTATATGTACCTATGCTGCGTATAGATCTATACGCAGCGTAGGTACATGGTACGTACACGACCAACCAGTCAACCTCGTACACTATCAAATCATGCATATATAAGCTGCGGATAGAGCTATACAAAGAAAGTATACGAGGCACCTATACGTTGCGTATAGAGCTATATGCACTGTATGTATATGGTAGGTACACGAACAATCAGTGAACCTTGTACAATGTCAAATCATGCAGATATACGCTACGTATAGAGCCATACGCAGCTAGTATACGAGGCACCTAGATGTTGCATATAGAGCTATACGCAACGAATGTCAGACAAATTTGACATTGATACGATTTTGTCTAGGAAATTAAATAAAGGTATACCCCGAGTATAGAGTTATACGAGGCTGATAATTGTGAATTTAAATTAGTATTTAGACATTCATCTGCCTACGAATTCAAAACAATATGCATTCTTCATTTCATCGGTTATAATTTCTCGCACGACTGTGGAGCTAAAATGGCATCATTTTGGGACGACAATTATTTCTTTAAGCAGTATTCTAACAACCCGTGAGGAGTGAATGATGCTAATGAGGAGGAGGAGATTGTGTCTGGCGTCCCTGTTGATCAAAACATACAGTTGCCAGACTTGAACGAGGCTCCGACTCCACCTGTTGATGAACCATATTACCCAACGCATCAAGTGAATCCTAATTACCGATACGGGTATGAATCTCTGTACGTGCAATAAGGTAATCCGGATGGATACGTAGGATACGGTGCTGAGAATACCCCTATTGATGAACCATATTACCCGGCACAACAATCATATCCGGATTACGGATACGGGTGTGAAGTTTCTTATGTGCAACCAGATAATTCGGATCGATACGGTGACGAGCCTCCGAACACACCACTGTATGATGATTGTCAACCCTCTAACCCGGGAAATCCGTTTCAAATTAATCAGGTATCACATTAATATTTGTATTATTAGGTAATGTCCATCTACAACCTTCTCCAACCTAACCTTTTAATAAAAAAACTAATTTCTCTCTCTTTCACCTACATAACCCAACCTAGCTCAACCTTCTCTACTCACATTAACAGCCTAACCTTTAAAACATTTTTATTAGATATATATATATATATTAAAATAATTACAATTAATATTTTCATTTGAACCGGTATGTTTTAAAAGCAAAATAAATAACAACAATATAAGAAATCTTTTAATAAAAAAAACACATACATTCATCAAACATAGTTAATAAAAATGACAAACAAGTAAGATCAGTACATGTGGAAAAACAAAGATAATGCATTTTTTTTATAAAAAATAATTAATTAAAAAAATATACTTTTTGAAGGAACTCGGTTTTTGATAAAATTTATATCGATATGTTCACAAAAAAAGTAAACAACACTGTGTTTTCAGATTTTTTTAATAATTAAATATTAAAAAGTTATTAAAGAAATTCATGTTTTAAGTAGAAATAATTGTTATAAAATAAAAATGGAAAACATAATTACAAAACTAACCATTCACTAGCCAAACATGTTGCATCTTCAAAATATTAAAAAAATCCCCAACCAAAGTTACACCCATAATCCAGTCGTGAGATTTAAATGATTTTTTTTTTCACTTTTTGGCCAACCAACCAAGCATTTGATCATCAATTGTTGTAGCCTTATTGTTGTTAATATTATAATTTGTATTTTTGTTAAAATATTATTAATATTTTTGTTAATATTATATTTGTATAATTGTTAAAATTTGTATTATTGTTAAAATATTCTTATTAGTGTTAAAATTATAATTATTGATTTTTTTAATATACACTTTTAAAATTGTTGAAATATGTATTATTGATAAATTATTATTATTATTATTATTATTATTATTATTGTTGTTGTTAATATTTGTGTTATTGTTAGAATTCTAAACATTATATATATATATATATATATATATTGATGACGAGAGACGATGAATAGTAACTTTATTTTTTATAATAATATATAGCTTTTTTATTATTTTTTATTTAATATATTATAACAATTTATTATTGCATTTACTTTTAATAACAAATTTATAATTATTTTTCATTTTTAAAACCATATATTTCCTTTATCGTTTTTTAATAATTTATTTTTCTTTTTTAGAACATACATTAATTTATCGATTAATTTGATACTTCTTTAATAATTTCCGTTTGTAACTTTTTTCTAAAAACGTACGTACGTAGTTGTGATTGATTTTTTGCCTAACATTTCGTTTAAAGTTAAAAAAAAAACGAAGTTGTACTCAAAATAAATTAGTTATTTGTTATTATAAAACGGTACGATAATAAACTAAACCATTCTAATAATTTGGCTTTCTAAACAACATACTTTATTTTTAAATCACGTTTGTTTTACATTATCATTTGCTCGATTTCGCTGCAACGCGTTACGTAAAAAAATAGTTATTATTATTGTTAAAATTATAATTATTATTATTGTTAAAATATTATTATTATTATTATTGTTATTGTTAATATTTGTATTGTTGTTAGAATTCTTGATATTATTATTATTGTTAACGTAACTGTTTTTTAGCGTTTCCTGTCTCTAGTTGATCTGAAGAATTGAGTACAAGCAACGGGAAAGGAGAATGGGTATGTTATTGTGACCCGTCGATCAAAGAATATTGGTGGTAGTACGAGGATGGTATGACTTGTGTGCGACCGTGTTCCTTTTTACGCTTTTTAAATAAAATCCGCTCTGTGCTAGAGTTGACACCCAAGTTATACGCATACACACACGCGCATATATATATATATATATATATATATATATATATATATATATATATATAGGAGAAGGATTCGTTAGGAACCACCCTTTATTGCGAGAACCAATGTGAACACAACAAAAAATACATAAAAATAGCTAAAAAACACACAATTTTTTTTTATATTTTTAAAATTAAAATCGCTATATTTTGTTATTAAAAAAAATTTGTGTGTTTTTTAGATTTTTTAAGGTTTTTTTGGGGTTTGGTTTTTTGCATTTTAGCTTGGGTGGGGGGGTGTTTAGGTTTTGGGGGTGGGGGAGGGTTAGGTTTTTTTTTTTGGGGGGGGGGGGGGGGTTGTAAGAACCGCGAGAAACAATGTGAACACAAAAAAATACCTAAAAATCCAAAAAACCCATAATTTTTTTAAAATATTTTCTAATAAAAATCGCTATATTTCGTTACAAAAAAAAAAACTTTTTTTTTCGAGTAACAGTTATGAATGCACATGTGAATATGTATTATTTATTGGACAAATTCCGTAATATATTACCAGTAGTAGAAAAATACACTTTCATTTACACTACCATATGTAATACACTACTTTTTACATTACCAATGTAAGAAATGCACATGTGCATCAATATGTATCAACATGAAATAAGGTGTTTTGTTACAAAAAGTTTATGATTTTAAATGATGAAGTAGGACCATATACATGTGTTTTGGTTAGTTATATCTAGTGGTTGATGGTTTAATTATATTTGTCACTTTATGATGTAATATGTTGTTTGGATGGTATAAAGGGTGTTGATTTACATATAATAAAGTGAAATATTGGTAATAGTATTGTATTATGGATGGTAAAAAGCAATGATATTGTATTACAGATGGTAGGAGGTAATGGTAGTGTATTATGGATGGTATGATAGATGAAAGGGAATGTGTATTCAAAGTGGTGTACTAAAACACGTTATAACATATTCATATATATAGATGCACATGTGCATTTCTAGTGTTGTTAATGTTATAAAAAGTTCATACATATAGATGCACATGTGCATTTCTATTATTGTTAATGTAACAAGTAGTGTATTATGAATAGTAGTGTAAATTATTGTGCAATTGTCTGATATTTGTAATAAATTACGGAATTTGTCAAAGAAATGATACATATGCACATGTGCATGGATAACTGTTACTCGAAATTTTATTTTTTTTTGAATTTTTTTATTATTGACGAAATATAGCGATTTTTCAAAAAAAAAAATAGTAAATTTTTTTTTTTTGTTTTGGTGTTTTTTAGATTTTTTTAGGTATTTTTTATTGTGTTCACATTGGTTCTCGCGGTTCTCGCAATAAAGAGTGGTTCCTAACGGATCCTTCTCCTATATATATATATAGTGTTTATGATCAAAGGGGAAGGTTCAAATGAAAACCACTAGTTATTGTGAAAACTCGAAAACTAATTAAAAAAGCTAAAAAAACATACAAAAACATTTTTTTTTGCATAATAATTTTCGCTAATTGTAGTATATAAAAAAAAATTCAAAAAAAAAAAATCTTTTTTTGTAGTGCACATGTGTAATACTAAACATGTGTTTTTTAGGTTTTTTTAGTTAGTTTTCGAGTTTTCACAATAAAAGTGGTTTTCATTTGAACTATCCCCTTTGATCAAATACAAATAAATTTCTAGTTTGTGAACTGGACGAAGTTAAAGAAAAATCACCCATTGGAATTTTCATAACTACTCTAAATATGGAAATTACACTGTAGCAAAATTATACTAAAGTAATAATAATTACGTTGTAGTTTACAAGTAGCATAATTTTGTTATTCTAGTACACTATTGTTGTAAAGTAATAATATGTTAAATAGTGTAATTATCATAACTTCGAAATTGTAACAACACCCTTTTTTCTTCTTCACTTTGTACATTTCGCACACTAAATGTTATTTTTACCGGATCACATCTATATATATTTGCATACAGGGAAAATATAATAAGAAAACCCTTATAAGTTCAAAAAACTTAAGAAACACAATTTCCACCATCTATCTAGAAATCCTATGGTTGAGATTGCATATTACAAAATGTAACTTTTCAGAAACATAATACAGACTGACGAAAGTACATGTAACAGCTTTTTGTTTTTTCACCTTTTTGTTTGACACACTGACATGTTATAGGTTTGTCTCTTACACTATTTTTTTTCTATAAAAACATGTAACATGTTTTTTATATGCACTACACAACTCGTAAAATTTAAGTTCGAAATGTTACATTTCAAAAAACTGCAAAATTTGTTGTTGAAAACAAAAAAAAATGTGTAACATGTGATGTTACATTTACATAAAAGGGTGAAATGGGTGTAACATATTAACTTTCTCTCTCTTGCTAAAAGTTGTTATATGTCAGAATTCGAAAAAGGTCGTGTAACACATGTCAAAGTTGTGTCCATGCATTTGGTTTCTTAGGTTTTTTTATCTCACATCAGATTTCTTAGTATACTTGACCATGCATACACATATGTATATATATAGTAATATATATATATATATAGAGAGAGAGAGAGAGAAATAGAGGGACCAGCAGTGCAACTGCTTCGGGCTGTTGTATCCTGGAAACAAACGTGATCTCCTAGGAGACACGAAATTTGTTTTAAGGGACCCGTGTCTAACACGATCCTCAGCCAAGAACTTATTATTTTCTCCAAATTCTGTTCTTGTTTGTTCTTTTATTTTCAGTTGTAATAGTATTATTTCAGTTAATTCTGTTATTGTTCTATAATTCAAGTTAATAAAAGTTTTTATTCAATTTTGCACGAACGGATTCCTACAACTCTATATGTACCTATGCTGCGTATAGATCTATACGCAGCGTATAGGGTTACACCTATACGCTGCGTATAGACCTATACGTAGTGTAGGTACATGGTACGTACACGACCAGCCAGTCAACCTCGTACACTATCAAATCATGCATATATAAGCTACGGATAGAGCTATACAAAGCAAGTATACTAGGCACCTATACGCTGCGTATAGAG
The DNA here is from genome assembly GCA_030545235.1 of Helianthus tuberosus. Classification (NCBI taxonomy): domain Eukaryota; kingdom Viridiplantae; phylum Streptophyta; class Magnoliopsida; order Asterales; family Asteraceae; genus Helianthus; species Helianthus tuberosus. The sequence continues at coordinate 2,022 of JARYGA010036714.1, read as the reverse complement.
CTATATGCACCGTATGTATATGGTAGGTACAGGAACAATCAGTGAACCTTGTACAATGTCAAATCATGCAGATATACGCTACGTATAGAGCCATACGCAGCTAGTATACGAGGCACCTATACGTTGCGTATAGAGCTATACGCAACGTATGTCAGACAAATTTGACATTGATACGATTTTGTCTAGGCAATTAAATAAAGGTATACCCGAGTATAGAGTTATACGAGGCTGATAATTGTGAATTTAAATTAGTATTTAGACATTCATCTGCCTATGAATTCAAAACAATATGCATTCTTCATTTCATCGGTTATAATTTCTCGCACGACTGTGGAGCTAAAATGGCATCATTTTGGGACGACAATTATTTCTTTAAGCAGTATTTCTAACAACCCGTGAGGAGTGAATGATGCTAATGAGGAGGAGGAGATTGTGTCTGGCGTCCCTGTTGATCAAAACATACAGTTGCCAGACTTGAACGAGGCTCCGACTCCACCTGTTGATGAACCATATTACCCAGCGCATCAAGTGAATCCTAATTACGGCTACGGGTATGAATCTCCGTACGTGCAATAAGGTAATCCGGATGGATACGTAGGATACAGTGCTGAGAATACCCCTATTGATGAACCATATTACCCGGCACAACAAACGTATCCGGATTACGGATACGGTTGTGAAGTTTCTTATGTGCAACCAGATAATTCGGATCGATACGGTGACGAGCCTCCGAACACACCACTGTATGATGATTCTCAACCCTCTAACCCGGGAAATCCGTTTCAAATTAATCAGGTATCACATTAATATTTGTATTATTAGGTTATGTCCATCCACAACCTTCTCCAACTCAATCTTTTAATAAAAAAACTAATTTATCTCTCTTTCACCTACATAACCCAACCTACCTCAACCTTCTCTACTCACATTAACAACCTAACCTTTATAACATTTTTATTAGATATATATATATATAGGGTAAGGTTCATGCGACCACCCTTATTGCGAGAACCGCGAGAACCAATGTGAACACAACCTAAAATAGCTAAAAAACCTAAAAAACCTAACCCCCCCCCCCCCCCCGCGCAAAAAAAAAACCTAACCCCCCCCCCCCAAAGCTAAATGCTAAAAACTAAAACCCCCAAAAAACCTAACCCCCCCCCCCCCCCCCCAAAACCTAAACCCCCCCCCCCCCAAAACCTAAACCCCCCTCCCCCCCCCCCCCCCCACAAAAAAAAACCTAAACCCCCTCCCCCCACCCCCCACCCCTCCCCCCCAAGCTAAAATGCTAAAAACTAAACCCTCAAAAAACCTAAAAAAATCTAATTTTTTTTTTAATATTTTTATGTTAAAATCGCTACTTTTAGAAATTTTTTTTTTTGCTTCGAAAAGTAGCGATTTTTTTATAAAAAATATTAATTTTTTTTTTTTTTGTGATTTTTAGCTATTTTTAGGCATTTTTGGTTGTATTCACATTGGTTCTCGCGGTTCTCGCAATAAGAGGTGGTTCCTAACGGATCTTTGTCCTATATATATATATATATAGGGAGGAGCTCATGCGAGAACCACCTTTATTGTAAGAACCGCGAGAACCAATGTGAACACAACTTAAATAGCTAAAAAAACCTAAAAAAAACCTCCCCCCCCCCCCCCCAAAAAAAAAACCTAAACCCCCCTCCCCCACCCCCCAAAAACCTAAACCCCTCCACCCCCCCCCCCCCCCAAGCTAAAATGCTAAAAACTAAACCCCCAAAAAACCTAAAAAAATCTTAAAAAATAAAAAAAAAATCTAAAATTTTTTAATATTTTTTATGTTAAAATCGCTACTTTTAGAAGCTAAAAAAAAAATTTTATTTTAAAAAAAAAAAATTAAAATTTTTTTTTTGGCTTCGAAAAGTAGCGATTTTTTTATAAAAAATATTAAAAATTCAAAAAAAAAAATTTTGTGTGATTTTTAGCTATTTTTAGGCATTTTTGGTTGTGTTCACATTGGTTCTCGCAATAAGAGGTGGTTCTCGCATG
>JARYGA010036713.1:0-68714 GCA_030545235.1 Helianthus tuberosus | reverse complement strand
AGATTTACCCAAAAATGTGGTTACTTTATAAAATAAAGTTTTTATGAAAAATGGCTATATAACCTTTGTATTTTATCTTAACCATGTTTCATAAACATATCATTTTCTTCATCTAATCACCACCAATTTACTCAACATCTTAACTAAATATATGAGACTTTTATAACATGAAATTATCAAGATGATATCCAAATCATGTAGGGTTTTAACCATGATCATTTCATATGCTAACAAGTTCAAAAACCAAGTTTAATTCTAGTTTTAACAACTTTTATAAAAATCTCTAGTTGTATGTTACTTTTTATAATCTTGTAAAAGTCTTGTTTTCAAATAAAAACCCTTAATACTTTCACAAGATCAATAGTTATGATCATCCATTTAATCCTTTATGTTAAAAACCCTTTAACATAAACATGCATAATTTTTAGATCATATCTTAAAACATCTTCTAACAATTTATTTGTATCACCATCATCATAACAAGACTAAATATGCATATAACAAGTCTTAGATCACAATATAACCAAACATAAATATATCATGATTTTTATCTTTGCTTCTTTGTATTTTTCTCATGTTTATTATGTATGATCTCTTGGTTATTATTAATAATAATAACAATCATAAACTTAATACATTTGTATAAAAAAAATAGATAAAGAAGCTTACTTCTAGCTCTAGGCTAGGGATGATCTTAGAAGATTATTAAGAACTAAGAAGATGATAATCTTGATGGTAGAACACTTTTGTATGGATGAAAACCCTTCCTTTTACTTCCAAAAGCTTTAGATCCTCTTATGTTACTTGGGAATCCATATTGATCATGAAGGAGGTAATAAAAATAATTGGGTTTTTTTTTTTTTTTTTGAAGGTGTTCTTGGTAATATGGATGAAGATGATGAGAGACTTTGTGTGTGTAATAAAAGGTGGAATTATGTAGTAAAGTGCTAGTAAACTAATTCACCAAGTGTTATAATCTTTCACCAATATCATCCACTTGCAAGTTAGGATAATATCTAGATATTTTAGCAACTAATTAAGGGATGTGGGACCCCTTATTTTCGTTTATACATGGGGGGGGTCTCATGGTGTTGCAAAGTGTTAGTAATTTTTATGGTTTCAAAATGTAAAAAAAATGGTTAAGTGTTTAGGTCTTTATGTTTTACAATTTTTTTTTCGAGATGTTTCAAGACTTGAAATGATCATAAACTAGCTTTACAAGACCAAAAATAATGATCACTAGTTCGCTACATGTACCAAAATATAGTTCGGCTAGATGTTTAGCGCTCATTTCGCAAGAAGATAGTCGAAAGGTTAACATATATAAGTTATAGGGAATTATTCGGTTATGTATAAATATGGTATACCCAATGTATTTTCATATAAACTTTGTGTTTATACAACACTTTTTGCATCTTGTAATAAAATACAAATGCTGAATTTTTGCGGAAAATTCATGAAATGGTCACTTTTAGCGCATTTCGGACAGTTTTTAGTGCTACCGGACATCGGTAAAATATTAACCAAACTCTTGTATTCCCATAAAGGGTTTAATATATAATTGATATTGGACTCTCATCCGAGTCCTAAAGATGTCATTTTAGATGTTTTCTGCGGATCCGGAGTTTTCGTCAGCACTCTAGTTCACTAGGCACTACTCTAGTTGTTTCGGTGAATTGTTTGCACTATTTCAAATGTACCCAATAAAAATGAATAATATGCATCATAAATGAATATTCCTTGAGTGTTCTAAGATGTATATCATGTAATCATGCAGTTCAAATATTCAAAACACATACTTGTATAATGTAAATCATTGCTTTAAATGTACGTAAATTACCAGAAAGTGGCGGTTGTCACATTCTCCCCCTGTTATTGAGAACTTCGTCCCGAAATTCAAGATGAGTCATCCTTTGCAGGATTGTTCTCAAACAGGTGAGAGTATTTGGCTTTGATTTAATGTTCTCGTTCCCAAGTATACTCGGGTCCGTGTCGAGAGTTCCAACGTACATTTTAATAATTTGATACGACTCCTCCATGATTTCTAGACTTTACAGTCCATGACTTCAACAGGTTCTTTAGTGAATTGGAGTTTGTCGTCAATGTGAATAGAATGATAACGGTTGCTTGTGTTGGACTCTTTTTAAGATTCGACACATGAAACGTGTCGTGCACACTGTTAAGTTCATCTGGTAACTTCAACTTGTAGGCAACAGTGCCAATCTTTTCTAAGATTTCAAATGGTCCAACGTAACGTGGGTTAAGCTTTCCATGTTTACCAAACCTTGATACGCCCTTCCAAGGCGAGACTTTCAACAAGACTTTGTCTCCAACCTCGAAAGATAATGGTTTTCGTCTTTTATCTGCGTAGCACTTTTGTCGATCGCGAGCCGTTTTGATACGGTCTCGGGTCTGAAAAATTTTATCCGTAGTCTCTTGGACTAGTTTCGGACCAATCAATTAACTATCGCCTGTTTCCGCCCAACATAGCGAAGAGCGACACTTTCGACCATAAAGAGTTTCAAACGGTTCAGCTTGTATAGTAGTATTGTAGCTGTTATTGTAGGAAAACTCAACTAAAGGTAGATGAGTATCCCAATTGCCGCCTAAATCCATAACACATGCGCGAAACATATATTCGAGTGCTTGGATTGTCCGTTCGCTCTGGCCGTCAGTTTATGGATGAAAGGCCGTACTTGGATTCAAATGAGATCCAAAGGCCTGTTGAAATAATTTCCAAATTCTAGAAATAAAACGATCGTCTCGGTCTGAAATGATTGAAATAGGCACTCCATGACGAGCCACTATTTCTTTGAGATAGAGTTCTGCTAGTTTCTCAGTATTATCCTTCTCCCAAATCGGTAAGATGTGTGCGGACTTTGTTAGTCTATCGATGATTACACATATCATGTAGTGACCTCTTGAGGTCCTGAGTAACTTCGTATTGAAGTACATCGATATTTGTTCCCATTACCAAACGGGAATCTCGGGTTGTTGTAACAAGTCCGAGGGATTTTGCTACTCGACTTTGACTTTCGCGCAAGTCAAGCATTCTCCGATATAAGTCGCGATATCACTTTTGAGGTTAGGCCACCAGTAGTATTCTTTCAATACTTAGGCCCATGTGTTTCCTCAAAATATCATCTCGAAGGCCGCCAAAGAATGGAACCCAATTTCGACTCATAAGGTATAAAGTTCCATCTTCTTTACACTAGTTGTTTCTTCATGCCTCGAAGTGTTTCTGCTTGAATATGCTCTTCCTTGAGCGCTTGTGTATCATCTTCTCTAATGCTTGAACTCTCAGTGTTCTAACTCGCTCCTTGCGGCTCAAGGCATCTGCTACAACGTTTGCCTTGCCCGGATGGTACTTTATTTCACAATCATAGTCGTTCAACAATTCAACAAACATCGTTGACGTATATTTAATTCTTTTTGGTTGAATATGTGTTGAAGACTTTTATGATCCGTGAAAATAGTGCATTGAGTACCATATAAATAATGTCGGCATAATTTTAAAGCGAATACCACCACGCCTAACTCTAGTTCGTGAGTGGTATAGTTTTTCTCGTGAACTTTTAGTTGGCGTGACGTGTACACAATAACTTTTTCACGTTGCATGGGTACGCAACCCAATCCATGATGCGAAACATCACAGTCTACAACAGAGTCATCGGTATCGTCGGATAATGATAAGATTGTAAAATGCTATGCACCAATCTCTAGAATAAGTTGTAAGGCTATATCTTGTTTTTCGATTTGGGGCGAATTTATTGTCTTTAACAACTCTAAAATGGTTCTCAAATGTTGCTCATGTTCATCAGTCGATCGAGAGTGTATCAAAATGTCGTCAATAAACACTATGACGAATTTGTCGAGATACGGCTTGCACACACGATTCATTAAATCCATGAAGATCACTGTTGCTTTTGTTAAACCAAAAGGCATAACCGAGAAACTCGTAATGACCGTAACGAGTCTTAAAAGCCGTTTCAGTATGCTTTCCTCTTGAATTCATAACTGATGATACTCCATTCGTAAGTCTATCTTAGAGTAGAAGCTAGAACCTTTCATAAAGCATTTGAGTTAGTTGGAAATTCATTTGTAACATGGTTTAGAAATATGAATTTTCGTTCATCGAAATGTTGTGCATTTTTGCAAAACTTGCATGTCTTTCCACCCCTAAAACCTTTATAAAGATGTATAGTGGTAAAGAGTAGGGGTTATGAACTCACAACATCCTCATTCGGTCAACTACAAGGTTCAGAAGGTGCTAATCGACATGGAGATTTGGCTATGGGTGCGGCTCCAGGTACCAAGTCGATGTGAAACTCGACTTGTTGATATGGTGGTAGTCCTGGCAAGACTTCAGGAATTTCTTTTACCACAGGAATATCTGTCAGCTGCGGCCCAACGGCCTTCTTGTCGACAACTCGTGCTAGGAAGGCAGTACAACCTTTTCGTAAGCACTTCTATGCCTTCATGCAATTGATGATCCGCAATGATGTGTTGCGCTTTTCTCCATGGATAACAAGTGTATCTTCATTCGGTAGTGGGAAGCAAATGATCTTCTCATGACAGAAGACTTTGGCTCGATTATTGGATAGCCGATCCATGCCAACCACTACGTCAAAAATACCCAACTCAATGGGTAAGAGATCGATATTGAATTTCAGCTATAGACTCGACTAGTTTACTTTTTGCCAATTCTATAGAATGAGGAGACGTCTAGCTTACTTGACTCTAGGCCAAGTACATTTTAAATTCTGTGTGGCGAGGACTTCACTGTATAGTTTTAGGAACCCTATGTTTAAATGTAGGATAACCCAATCCATATGTTTAGTTGTTGGATAACCCAACCATATGTTTAGATGTAGGATAACCCAATCCCTAATTGTAGCTAGGACAATCCCGTCCCTAGCCATGAAACTCATGTATGTGAAATGTTGAGATGAAGCTAAAATTGCCAATTGTATAAAATAACATGGATGTGAAATGTTGACGAATAGGATACATACCGGTGGCCCTTAATGATTTGATATGTCTCAGCTAATTCCCCATTAGCTAACTTGATATAGTAATGTGTCCAACATGACTCTAATTCGAGTATATGCTTAACATCTAAAGACAATAGCTAAGCTCGGTGTTGGTATTAAAAGAATTGATACATGATGATCATAGAGTGTACGTACTCATGACTTCATTGGGATTTTGTGGAGTATTCATAGTGCTAACTACACACACACTTATTCACTAGCTTGATCCCCTCTTAAGTATTATCGTCTTACTAGTCTTTGTTTTGCGCCCGGTCTCAGCACACTGCTACTCTTGGCGCTTTTGAAATTGCCCTCATGATGGACGTCTCACTTGTCGCATTTAGGATTTCGGCAAGTTACCAGCATACATCCTGGTGCCAAAATCGTTTATGGCAGCAATTGCCTTCATTTCTCTCATGGGAGAGTTATTGTTTGAGTGATCGAGGTAGGGAGGGATGATGCGGTCATGCTTCGGATCTCCGAGGCTAAACCCGAAATGTAACACTCAGTGTGTTTGAATTCGGGTGTTTCCCAGTATGGAACAATCCTTGAGAGACCGTGAAAGCATCAAGTGTAACCATCAACATTGGCTCCAGTTATGATCGAGTTCTTTTATAAAATCATTTGAAAATAGATATGAAAATCAGATGATATAAAAGAATGATGTATGGTTAAATAAATAACCAATAAAAATGTAGTGTATAAATATATCATGTCTTGAAATAGAATATTATGTCTTGTGTAGAGGATGTCGTGTCTTGTGCAAAAATGTCATGTCTTGTCTTTGTCGAAGAGATTTGAATAACACCACGATATGCAATATAACATAAGCACTTATATATAGGAAGTACCAGTGGCGTATCCACCATGCTTTTATCATATTACACACGTCTCATCACTTACAAATAACCACCAAAAATGTCTTGTGTATACCAACGTCAAATGACATGTATAACAATGTCTTGCGTAACAATGTCATGTATAAAACATGTCTTGTGTAAAAGCAATGGTTTTCAACACATAACTTTTAACTTAAACAATTGATTCTTTTGGCGCCATGATCTTTTTAATACACACTATTAAAAGAATCTAGACATGTATTTGGATAAATAAAGTCTATCATGTGCCCAAGAATGAAGAATGCAATCAATCGGTCATGGAAACCTCAAGACCATATTGTTCATACATGTTTGAATAAATGATAATGTGGATAACCAAAACCAAAAGGTGTAATGCCTCTTGCGTGTATTGGTCATATGTCTAAATGGAAAAAGAAAAATAATTCGATGAGGAGGGGAAACCAACCAGTGGTCTTCATCCATATAATATGTATTCCCTACTCTATGGACCTCGATCATCCTAAGTAGAGAAAATCCTTTGTCTTACTTGTCCATGTGACAATTATGGTAATAGTGCTTGAGTTTCACGAGCTCTAGCAAGATTATTAGAATCTCCAAAAATGTAGAATAGAATGTAATGAGGGAGTTGCAGCATGGCGCATGCCATACCATCCCTTGGAAAAAGACAAATGTCAAACGACGGAATTTATTGTATCACTTCCAATAAATATGATAAGGTGGAATATGATAAAGTAAGGTAAGGTAAAGTAGGGTAAAGTTTCATAGACACCATGGAACCAACCCATGTTCAAGAATTTCGAGAATGTTGAGGAAAATCCTCCATGAGTAGCTAACAAGTTTTGTTTGTTTAAATGACTAGTCTCAACTGAATCGTGATATAGATCGAATGTTAGGTGTGAACAAATAAGTGTCGTCTTCCTGTATTGTATTGTATTGTATTGTATTGTATTGTATTGTATTGTATTGTATTGTATTGTATTGTATTGTATTGTATTGTATTGTATTGTATTGTATTGTATTGTATTGTATTGTATTGTATTGTATTGTAGGGTGTTATACTAACCACCACAGTTCGTGTTCTAATAGAATCTCAAATAATAGCTTAAGAATTTCGAACAAATAGTGATCATTAGCTTGGCCCGCAGAGTCCACCAGAATTCCCATGCACTACAAGTTGTTATTACGTTGGCCACCGTAATAATAAATTGCCTTGCATGGCCACCCTAGCATTCTCTCGTACGAAGCTGCCGATCAATAAGAGAGGAAACGTTATTGTCAATATACCTTCAACATAGGAGGGACCTTCGTGATAACTCACGTGTCAACGTTCGTTGTCATTACTCGCAGAACGGTACGGCGTTAGGTGAAATAAAAATGAAAAGAATCTGTAATAATAACAACCGAAGAGGCACCTTCAAGATGAATACTTCATCTTCCTTGTAAGGACAAGAGTATATCCACCTTGATTAGTATGAGTTACATGGATCTCGTCCCACTAATGGAGTTGTTGTCCAAGGTTACCACATTCGCCTCATCGTCATTATCATGGTCAGGCATCTCAGCATTCGCGAGAAAGCAACCATATTTTACGGAATTAAGTTTAAGATTTCACTTAGGAATCATGTTCGCCATAAGCTCCACAATAGACATGAGGTCGACATTTTCACCGTGTGAGTAAAGAATAATAATAGAGTTTGAAGTCGAAGGTATTTTGTTCTTGGCAAAATATTTCATGCAACATATATATGAACCACCTATATATATAATCATGTAAAATCCTATCAATCAAGGATTTCTATCTTGTATAAGCTGAACTTGTAAACTGTTTATAATGCATAAACTGATAATGTAATGTATTGTAGGCACATAGTCTATTAATGTATTGTGTCTGTTTCTCATAGACTTCACCCATGGAAATGTCCTCGCTTGATTTATGTGAAGTGAATATTTGTTTGTAGTGGACCTTGAAAAATGTTTATGCAATGAAAACTCTTGTTCTTGTGTAAATTTTTTTCGTGAGAGGTTCCCTAGTGATTGTAGACTTAGACTCGAGAAAGAATCCTGGTTCACTACAATCGATGCTCTGATACCAATCTGTCACACCCGCTCGTAGCGGAAGCGCGAGGTGTGATCTGATCGGTTCTCATTGCATAACAATATAAGTGAACAATACTAAATGAATAAAACATACTCCATTGCCATTGCCATTACATAAGTGTTTCCCAAAAGAATGCAACATAAGTTGAATGTATTGGTTACAAACCATCAAATGAAAATAAGTTGTCATCGTTTTATACGTCAAAATGTAAGTCTTAAAATGTCAAGGCTTTGACCACTATATCACCGCAAAGAGGCGGTATATAACGGGCAAACCCTTCAAATGGTGGCATGGAGTCTTGATACTTGCTTTCCTTGACTGAAATGTCTGCCAGGTCCACTAATTTCCTGAAATACATGTTAAGTTTGAAAACATCAACAAAAGTTGAGCGAGTTCATGCAGTTTAGTTGTATGAGATGTATCTGAAAAATGTGAGTTGTATAAACTGTATCTGTAAATGTGAGTTGTATAAACTGTATCTGTATGAATGATGTATAAACCGTATCCACAACATGTGAATTGTATAAAATGTATCTGTATGTATGATGTATAAACTGTATCTGTATGAATGATGTATAAACTGTATCCACAACATGTGAATTGTATAAAATGTATCTGTATGTATGATGTAGTATGTAAAGCGTCAATGAAATCGTTGATCATTAATGTTTCGCGAGGACATTAATATGTGTGACGAATTAGGAAGCAATCCAACCCTAGACGATTTTATGTCGATTCCTATCGACTGGGACACAAACGCACTCTTCTGTATGGGTCCACGACCAAGAGTGGGGCTCGCCAAAACCCATTAGATCTAACCCCTTGTACCTAGGTCCAAACTGGATTAATGGTGCTTATATGTATAGACCCTAATTCGCACATGATCTATGGTGTTTCATTCCCTAACTTTAACATACGATGAACATGTATTTTCCCCGATAGTTGTAAAGTTGTAAAACATTTAAATGAATAGGGGACATGAACTCACTGAATTGCGTCCGTGAATAGAAGTAAATAAGATCTCACGTGCGGTCGTCCTGAATAGCGTTGCGACCTACAAATGTTCTTATTTTTGTTAGACACTTCGGTCTTTGAAAAGAACTTGAGTACAAGTCTTGTGTCTTCAATATGTGTAAGACTTGTATGTCTTTACTGTTCGTTAACTGTGTATTCGATGAATGAGTTGTTCAAATGTTCTATATATATTTTCCACCAAATATATATATATATAAATGTTATCTTGTATCTTGTGAGTTGTATAGTCGGATCTAATCCGCTGAATTTCGTGTCTTATATGTATCCATTGTATAGTTGTGTTTACAAAAATGGTATCATTGGGCCAAGCCCATGTTTTCAAGTTATTGGGCTTAAATAGTGCTGGGCCTTAAATAGTGTTGGGCCTCAATAGTGTTGGGCCTCAAATAGTGTTGGGCTTGAATAGTGTTGGGCTTGAATAGTGTTGGGCTTGAATAGTGTTGGGCTTGAATAGTGTTGGGCTTTGGCCCATATGTTTAGTATTTGGGCTTAGCCCATGAATTTATGTTAAGCCCATTATGAAGATAAGCCCATTAAGAAAAATAGCCCATTAAGTAAAATAGCCCTTTAAGTAATATAAGCCCATTTGTTATAAAAATAGCCCACTAGTATAATAAGCCCATTTATTTTTATAAAAACCTTTTTATAAAAATTTACTAAGTATACTTGTTAGTAAATAAAAACATACTAGTTTTTATAAGTTTATAAACATCCGAAATTTGTTATCGATAGGATACTTATATTTCGTGTCGATAAATCGTATAAACATCGTAGTAACTCTTCGGGTTGGCAATTCACTTATGTAGTCGTCCGTCGTTCATTTTGACCATAAATGGTGTCCGATTATTCGAATCGTCCGTAACTCGATTTAAGGCGTAAATATGTGAAGTCTTGTAGGACTTTTGTTATAAAGTGTTTTGAGTTTAAATGTGACATTAGATACAAGTTCCTACATTGATATATATAACTAATACATCAAGTAATTATCACACAAAAATTGTTAAAGTAACCAAATATATATTTTTTAGAAAATATATATTTTTCTTGTCTTTATTTTATAAAAACTTTCTTTAACAACCTTTTTATTCTTGTAGAGATTTACCCAAAAATGTGGTTACTTTATAAAATAAAGTTTTTATGAAAAATGGCTATATAACCTTTGTATTTTATCTTAACCATGTTTCATAAACATATCATTTTCTTCATCTAATCACCACCAATTTACTCAACATCTTAACTAAATATATGAGACTTTTATAACATGAAATTATCAAGATGATATCCAAATCATGTAGGGTTTTAACCATGATCATTTCATATGCTAACAAGTTCAAAAACCAAGTTTAATTCTAGTTTTAACAACTTTTATAAAAATCTCTAGTTGTATGTTACTTTTTATAATCTTGTAAAAGTCTTGTTTTCAAATAAAAACCCTTAATACTTTCACAAGATCAATAGTTATGATCATCCATTTAATCCTTTATGTTAAAAACCCTTTAACATAAACATGCATAATTTTTAGATCATATCTTAAAACATCTTCTAACAATTTATTTGTATCACCATCATCATAACAAGACTAAATATGCATATAACAAGTCTTAGATCACAATATAACCAAACATAAATATATCATGATTTTTATCTTTGCTTCTTTGTATTTTTCTCATGTTTATTATGTATGATCTCTTGGTTATTATTAATAATAATAACAATCATAAACTTAATACATTTGTATAAAAAAAATAGATAAAGAAGCTTACTTCTAGCTCTAGGCTAGGGATGATCTTAGAAGATTATTAAGAACTAAGAAGATGATAATCTTGATGGTAGAACACTTTTGTATGGATGAAAACCCTTCCTTTTACTTCCAAAAGCTTTAGATCCTCTTATGTTACTTGGGAATCCATATTGATCATGAAGGAGGTAATAAAAATAATTGGGTTTTTTTTTTTTTTTGAAGGTGTTCTTGGTAATATGGATGAAGATGATGAGAGACTTTGTGTGTGTAATAAAAGGTGGAATTATGTAGTAAAGTGCTAGTAAACTAATTCACCAAGTGTTATAATCTTTCACCAATATCATCCACTTGCAAGTTAGGATAATATCTAGATATTTTAGCAACTAATTAAGGGATGTGGGACCCCTTATTTTCGTTTATACATGGGGGGGGGGGGGGTCTCATGGTGTTGCAAAGTGTTAGTAATTTTTATGGTTTCAAAATGTAAAAAAAATGGTTAAGTGTTTAGGTCTTTATGTTTTACAATTTTTTTTTCGAGATGTTTCAAGACTTGAAATGATCATAAACTAGCTTTACAAGACCAAAAATAATGATCACTAGTTCGCTACATGTACCAAAATATAGTTCGGCTAGATGTTTAGCGCTCATTTCGCAAGAAGATAGTCGAAAGGTTAACATATATAAGTTATAGGGAATTATTCGGTTATGTATAAATATGGTATACCCAATGTATTTTCATATAAACTTTGTGTTTATACAACACTTTTTGCATCTTGTAATAAAATACAAATGCTGAATTTTTGCGGAAAATTCATGAAATGGTCACTTTTAGCGCATTTCGGACAGTTTTTAGTGCTACCGGACATCGGTAAAATATTAACCAAACTCTTGTATTCCCATAAAGGGTTTAATATATAATTGATATTGGACTCTCATCCGAGTCCTAAAGATGTCATTTTAGATGTTTTCTGCGGATCCGGAGTTTTCGTCAGCACTCTAGTTCACTAGGCACTACTCTAGTTGTTTCGGTGAATTGTTTGCACTATTTCAAATGTACCCAATAAAAATGAATAATATGCATCATAAATGAATATTCCTTGAGTGTTCTAAGATGTATATCATGTAATCATGCAGTTCAAATATTCAAAACACATACTTGTATAATGTAAATCATTGCTTTAAATGTACGTAAATTACCAGAAAGTGGCGGTTGTCACACAGTTCAGCAGGTAGGTCCAACTTGTATGCTACTAGTCCTATTCTTTCCAGAATTCTAAAGGGACCAATGTAGCGCGGATTTAACTTCCCACGCTTTCCGAAGCGTGCCACACCCTTCCAGGGTGAAACTTTCAATAACACCATTTCTCCAACTTGGAAATCCACATGTTTTCGGTTTGGATCCGCATAGGCCTTCTGTCTGTGGCGAGCTGCTTCGATGCGTTTAAGAATCTGCGCGATTTTGTCTGTCGTCTCTTGGACGATTTCGGGACCAGCAAGCTACCTATCACCTGCGTCAGCCCAACATAAGGGTGATCGGCACTTGCGTCCGTAAAGGGCTTCAAATGGCGCGACACCAATACTGGTGTGGTAGCTGTTGTTGTATGAAAATTCGACCAAAGGCAAATGCTTATCCCAGCTACCCCCCAAATCCATAACACACGCTCTCAGCATGTCTTCCAAAGTCTGTATCGTTCGCTCGCTCTGGCCGTCAGTTTGCGGGTGAAACGCAGTGCTCAGATTCAATTGCGATCCAAACGCTTCTTGGAAGGATTGCCATATCCTTGACACAAACCTTCCGTCTCTATCAGAGATGATTGAGAGATGTACTCCATGGTGCGCGACGATCTCTCTCATGTAAATTTCCGCAAGTTTACTAGTACTGTCTTTCTCTTTGATTGGCAGAAAGTGTGCGGACTTTGTTAGGCGGTCAACTATCACCCAAATCATATCATGGCCTCTTGGCGTTCTTGGCAATTTCGTAATAAAATCCATGGAGATTTGTTCCCATTTCCACTTGGGAATTTCAGGTTGTTGCAGAAGTCCTGAAGGCTTCTGGTATTCGGCTTTAACCTTAGCACACGTTAAACATTTGCTCACATAAACAGCAACATCGCCTTTCATCCTAGGCCACCAATAGTAATCCTTGAGATCCTGGAACATCTTATCCGCTCCCGGATGGATAGAGTACCGCGACTTGTGAGCTTCATCAAAAATAACTTCCCTTAAACCATCAAACAGAGGAACCCAAATCCTTTTCTTAAAACATAACGTTCCTTCCTCGTTTGGTACCAGTAGCTTCTCCATCCCACGGAGATATTCTTCTTCAAGGTTTCCTTCTTTGAGAGCTTCCTTCTGCGCGGCACGAATGCGCAAGGAAAGATCGGTTCGGACAATCATTTCCAAAGCCCTAACCCTTATGGGCTTGATTCTCTCTTTACGACTTAGGGCATCGGCGACCACGTTCGCCTTCCATGGATGGTACTTTATCTCGCAGTCGTAGTCGTTCAACAGTTCAACCCATCGTCTTTGCCTCATATTCAACTCCTTCTGGTTGAATATATGTTGTAGGCTCTTGTGATCTGTAAAGATTGTACACCTCGTACCATAAAGGTAGTGCCTCCAGATCTTTAAAGCAAAAACCACTGCGCCGAGCTCCAAATCGTGTGTGGTATAGTTCCTTTCATGCACTTTCAACTGACGCGATGCGTCGCAGTATACCACAAAATCATCAGTACCTTCCGGTAGTGCTAAGATTGGCGCATTGCAGAGCTTATCCTTCAGTACCTGGAATGCTTCTTCCTGTTTGATTCCCCAATCAAACTTCTTATCTTTCTGGGTGAGGAGCGTCAAAGGTTGAGCGATTTTTGAAAAATCCTCAATGAACCTTCGATAGTAGCCAGCCAAACCCAAGAATTGTCGAATCTCGGTTGGCGTCTTTGGCGTTTCCCAATCCTTGATCGCCTCGATCTTGGTTGGATCCACGTGGATTCCATCTCCATTTACCACGTGCCCAAGGAATTGGACTTCACGTAGCCAAAATTCGCACTTGGAGAATTTGGCATACAGCTGTTCCTTCTTTAGCAGCTCCAAAATAGCTCTTAGATGCTGTTCGTGCTCGGCATTTGTTCTTGAATAGATCAAGATGTCGTCGATAAACACAATCACGAACTTGTCCAAGTACGGCTTGCAAACTCTATTCATCAAATCCATAAAGACTGCAGGTGCGTTTGTCAAACCAAACGGCATAACAAGGAACTCGTAGTGTCCATAACGAGTTCTGAAGGCTGTCTTTGGGATACTTTCCTCTTGTATCCTTAACTGATGGTATCCAGATCGAAGATCGATCTTTGAATAAAAGCTTGAGCCTTGCAGTTGATCGAACAGATCATCGATTCTTGGTAGAGGGTACCTATTCTTGATCGTCAGCTTGTTCAGCTCCCGGTAGTCGATGCACATTCGAAAACTACCGTCCTTCTTTTTGACAAACAGGACCGGAGCTCCCCAAGGCGAGAAGCTTGGTCGGATAAAACCCTTGTCTAACAACTCTTGAAGCCGTGTCGACAGTTCCTGCATCTCAGACGGAGCAAGTCTATAAGGTGCCTTAGCCACAGGCGCGGCGCCTGGAACTAAGTCAATGCGGAACTCTACTTGTCTCTGAGGTGGTAGTCCAGGTAAGTCCTCTGGGAAGACTTCTGGGTATTCCCTCACGACAGGGATGTCTTCGATTCTTGGCTCAGCAGCCTCCTTATCCACAATGTGTGCCAGGAAGGCAACACATCCTTTCTGCAAACACTTTCGCGCTTTCAGGCAGTTGATAATTCTTAACGGCGTATCACGCTTCTCTCCGTGAACCACAATTGTCTCGCCATCTTCGGTTGGGATACGAACAATCTTTTCATGACAAACTATCTCTGCCTTGTTGCCTGATAACCAATCCATTCCTACCACCACGTCGAAGCTTCCCAACTGGACTGGTAGTAGATCTAAAGCAAACTCACGCTCTCCTAATTCGATCACACAACCTCTGATGACTTCATTGGCTTCTACTAACTTCCCATTGGCGAATTCGATTGAGTACGGAGTATCTAACTTATTAGCGGCTAAACCAAGCATATTCTTAAATTCTAACGACACGAAGCTATAATCGGCACCAGTATCAAATAAAACGGATGCATAGCGGTGATTTACAGGGAACGTACCAGTAACAACATTGGGGTCCTGGCGCGCTTCCCTAGCTTCGATTTGGAACACTCTTCCACGGGCTTGGTTTAACTCTGGGTAGTTCTTCTTAAAATGCCCGATATCACCGCAGTTATAGCATCCAAGTCTTTGCCCGTTTCCACCTCCATTTCCAGCTTGGTTGTTGTTTTGGTTTGCATTGCCAGCCTGATTCACATTGTTGACCCGATTCCCGTTTCCTCCATAGTTTCCTTGTGAGCGATTACCACCACGATTATTATTCCTATTCCCAAATCCTCCCTGGCCTCCCCGGCCAGCACTAGCCCAACAAGAATCCTTCAAGTGGCCCGGCTTTCCACATGCTTCGCATACTTTCACACTACAATGGCCAGTATGGTGGCGTTGACAGGTATTACACTTGGGCTGGGTGCCCTGGTATCCTTTTCCTTTATTTCCACTGCCAGCTGATCCTCCTTTCTTAACCGCCACACTGGCGCTCTGCTTGAAGTTTGAGAACTTCCGTTTGTTACCTCCTGATGACTCGACGTGAGTCTCTTTCTTCTTCGGCTCTGCTTCATCAAACTTGTTTAGGTGAATGGCCTCCTCGGTGAGAGCCACGCTCAAATCAATCGCCTCAGTAATGGTCGCAGGCTTGGATGAGGTTACCATGCTTATGATTTGAGGAGCTAGTCCCCAAATGAAGCGTTCAATTCTCTTGAACTCAGGAGTGACCATGTAGGGTACCACATGCGATAAATCATGGAACCTTTGAACGTATTCCGCGATCTTTGGACCGTCCATTTTCAAGTGCCAGAACTCGGTTTCCAATCTTTGGATTTCCGCGCGGGAACAGTACTTTTTGCGCATAAGTTCTTTTAGTTCGGTCCAGGTCAGCGCGTAGGCAGCAGCTTCGCCTAGTGTCTGAACTTGTAGATTCCACCAGGATAGGGTTCCATCTAGAAACAGCCCTGAGATATAGGTGACTTGCTGATCCAGCGCGCACTTGCTCATGCGTAGAACAGATTCGGTTTTCTCAGCCCAATGAACAAAGGCGACAGCACCTCCTGTGCCATCAAAGTTTACGGGCTTGCAGTCTAAGAACTGTTTGTAGGTGCATCCTGCACATACGTTATAACATATGTTTGGCATTAGCATCATTGCTAAAGATATCCAATTAGGTCATGGTATGTCTAAATGACTTAGTATTACCATGAGGTGGATTATTGTTATTGCCAGTGTTGCCAGAGTTGCTTCCACTAGTCCCTCCTTGAGAGGCGGCGTATTGTGCAATGGCAGCAGCAATAATCTGCTGGAGTTCTGCCTCATTAGTAGGCATGTGTGTCTCACGTCTCGGCGGCATCTTCTAAAAGATGGTTTATGTTGGTCAGGCCATAGTGAAACGTACGTATATATTAATAGTAATAGCACATAACATCTCATGTTATCAACACATCACAAATACCAATCACACAACATCCCATATCATAAAAATATAAATAAGCAATCAAGCGAATCAAATATGGTGAGAATACTGCGATTGCCATATATCGAGACCACATAGTAAGTGTATCAGTACATCCCTGTGTCATACAATCATCAATCAACTAGGGGCTACATCACCCCTGTCCAAAAACTATATCATGTCAGTGTCAAATACGTCAAATACATGTCAACAAAAGTCAGGATCATAAAGTAGTCTCCAAAAATGTTGTGCAGTCCAACAATCGTCGTCTTCTCACCCTCGTCTACCCAAACAGCACTGATGAGCTCTATACAGATGGTGGTGGAGGAGGGGGAAAGTGGGTGTAAAACAAACGATGTAACTGGAGCCAGTCCTCCTCCATGGCTCGCTGGGTACGAATGATAGAAGCAACCTGCTGCTCTAGTGTAAAGAGACGGGCAGCATAATCTGGAGGTAAGGGTCGAAATGGCTGCAGAGGAGAGTGTGTCTGACCATGGCACTGGCATGGTGGCAGCTGAGCTCTCTCAAGCTCCTGGATGCGCTGCGTGTGCGACTCGTGCTGGGCGACAAAGGACATCAAAACGTCCTCGATAGTATACCCCATGTGGAAACGATGGTAGGGGTCAGTAGGTGGTACAGCAGAGTCTGGTGCCCAAAGGAACGGCTCACGGGTGGGATCAAAAGGTGCCACATGAAATGGAGCAACAGAGGGTGGAACAGATGACATCTGGGGCATGAAGGGGATAGACATCGGTACATGCCCAAAAGGGTGTGCCGAAGAACCTTCTCTAGCTCGTGCTGGAGGTGTAAACTGAGGAACTGAAATGGAAGTATCAATGTGACGTGTATCAGGGATCTGTGGAGGAAATGGTGGAACATCCTCATCAGCAGGTATCCAACCGTGCTGTGCATGCTCATCTGGTGGATCCATGTGTGCCGCGAACAGTGCATGCTCGGGCTCTAGTGGGATGGGATCAGGTGGGGGAGCAACAAAAGGGTGAACAGGTGCAATGTGCTCAACAGGATGGTCAACAGGTAGGGGCACAACAGGACCAACAACATCATGATCGCCATCTAACAAAGGAACATCCACGGGGAGATCATCAACAGGTGGGTCTGCTATAACAGGCTCAATAGGGATGCCAGCATGTACGGGGTCATGCTCAAGTATGGGGTCTAGAGCGGCTGCCTGCTCAGGGGCGACGACAGGCTCGGGATCATCAAAAGCCATCTCGAAGTCAAAATCGGGGTCGATAGGATCTACTGGGTCAGCTGGATTCTCCATGGGCTGATCCATAGGTATAAACTCGATATCACGATCCGGGTCGTATCCCGGGGGAAAGATAGGATCAGGATCCTCTATGTCATCATGGTCAAACGCAAAACTAGGAATGGGTGCAACAGAGGATGCCTGGTCAGGATCAGAATCATGCGCAAAGTGCTGTGCGCTCAATGTGTGAGAAGGTGCGGATGCCACAGACTCGAAGGAGTCTGGGACAGGAGAATGTGCAGGCGAATCCTCAGCGGGAACATCAGCGATCATCAGAAGATCGTCCGCAGGAAGAAGGGCCTCGCCCTGGATCTCATCCTCTAAGGGCTCATCCTCAAACAGGTCAATATCGCCATCAGCCTCGGCGTCAAGAAGAAGATCATATGCTGGATAAACGGCTAAAGGTATAGGGGCCGGAATCTCTACTAGAGGTAGGTACTCAGCGGGAGGGTCGTCTGCAGGCTCATCAGCACCATCGGGTAGTGCGAAAGGCTGGAAATCATCCTCGTCAGTACTGGTATAGTCAGATGTGTACACCTCATGCTCGGAGGATGTGAGGTCATCAGATATGATAGGTATGGGTCCAGTGGTGTCCGAAACGCCAGTACCGGCTGAATCCATGAGTCTGTAACATAAACACGAATATGCTCAAATAATCAGTCACACAATCAGATAATCACATAAGTCACCAAATAAGGTATCACATAATTCTCCTAGTCTCACTAGCCAATTTCTCCCAGTCTTTAAGACTGCTCTATCCTCCACCTCGACCTCTTAGATCGAGCCTCGGTCCCCTTGACCGAGCCTCAGCCTTCATGACTGAGCCTACTCTTCCTAGCCTCACTAGCCAACTACCTCGGTCACCTAGACCGAGCCTCGATCCTCCAGACCGAGCCTCAGCCCTCCAGGCTGAGCCTATAATAAATCAACGTGCTCAACTACCTCGGTCACCTAGACCGAGCCTCGATCCTCCAGACCGAGCCTCAGCCCTCCAGGCTGAGCCTATAAATAATAAAATGTGCTCAACATTTGTTTGTAAAAAGTTTTGGATCTGGACTTAAGTGGTATGCAGAAAAATGTTTTCGTGAGAGCCCTAGTGATCACAGTCTAGACTCGAGAAAGAATCCTAGTTCGCTATGATCAGAGCTCTGATACCAAGCTGTCACACCCTGGCTTTGCGTAAGCGTGGTTAATTTGGTGTGACTTCTTAATACCATAGCTTAACCATAACAAAGCTATATGAAATAAAATCATGCAAGATCATCCATTCGATTAAGTTTAAAAAAAAAAAAAAAAAAAAAAAAAAAAAACCAAATTCAACAACATTGTCTCAACGGAAACATATCCTAACGACATTGTTTAACAAACACAAACATTAACATGACACAAGAACAGTTTAAGGACTGTGACTTGTCCAGGAAAGAGTCACATTCCCCAAACCCGGATGACCTCGAAACTAGTGCAGCGGGAAAACGTGCCATACCGCGCCAGATCCTTTAATTTCCTGAAATACATGTAAGTTGAAAAATCAACAAAAATGTTGAGCGAGTTCATGTGTAAGTGAGTAAGTAAACCGTTGTGAGTATAAAAATAGTCTTGGTATGTAGCAAATAAGGGAATTGAGATCACCAATGGTTTGCAAGGCCACTGATATATGTGAAGTGCAAATAGGGAGACTCAAACCTAGCAGATTTCGCCACGGCATTAGTATGTGGACAAAGTCACCCCAAGGTCCGTTTCTAGTTTGGCCTGGGGCTGGGCTCACTACACCCAGATAGATCTACCGCTCCTGTCCCTCGGTCCTGTTATGAGGACTAATGGCCTCATATTGCTCCTACCCACTCACATGATCTGAGTAATAAACCTCCTTACGCTAACCATACCGTGTATAAAGTACTTGTAATCAAAGTAACATGTATTTCACCCCCGCAGTTTAGAAAACTGAAAACAGTTAAGAGAAAAGGGGGACATGAACTCACAGTGAAGCGTCTTTACCAAGTATCTCCTGCTCACGTAGCTGTGCGACGACCTACAGGTGCTAATTCTATTAGACGGACGGCCGTGCCTTAGCTTTACAGTTTAAGTTTTTGGGAAATAGTTAGACAACTATTTCGTGTTTACATTTTGTAAATACTTGGTAACTATTTTCCTTCCCAAGGATGGGGGATTCAATACATGTGCGTTCATAAATATTTCCGTAAGTGCGTAAGTTACGTTTAACAATCGAGTGGTAATATAATTACCGGTGTAACTTATATATTTATGGTGAAAGCGTTCGTATTATTTTGGAATCGTTAACGTTCGTAAATATTATTTTTACTCTAAAAATAATATCTATGTATTTTCACAAAATAATCATAAACAGTGTGTGAAAATATACATTTATCACGTTAAATTTTGTGAAAATCCCACCTCCAAATATTTAGTAAATAAAGTCATGGCGAAATTTATATTTCGAAGACATGTCAAAAATAATTCTAACACTTGTAGTGTAAATAGTTCTAAGTGTTAGGTTGTTAGAAAAATTTCGCCAGAGTTTCCTCTGTAACTGGAGGTGGCCACGCTTTCAAGCGTATCATTTTCTTTTACAATTCAAACCAACAATTTTCTTGTTCATCAATAAACAATATTCAACTAGTTAAAATAGCTATAATCGCAAAAATACATGAACTTGTAGTTTATCCAAAAACATGTGATAAAGCTCCTTATCTTTGGTGTATCTTTATATAAATCCAACCAGTTCTGTAAAAGCCTCGTTTTTAAAGAAATTGCATCTTTACAACTTCTAGTAACATTTGACAAAACTAGTTCTTTTGTCGGATCTTTTATTTCACAAGTGTTTACACACTTGTGGTTTATAAAAATCATGCGTGTTAGTGTAAAATCCATCTTTTAAAAATACATGATTTCTTTTATACGTGGTTCTTTGAAAATACCCCTTGCAGATGCGTAGATCTGCTAGTTTTAAACACTATTCCACGAGTAAAACATTTTTACACAAGTTCATGTTTCATGTGTGGTAGAGTTTCACCTTTTAACCCTTGTATCATTCAAAACAAGCTTATGTTAAGATCCATGATCTTACCAAACCGGGTTAAACGATGATCCGAGCTACCACATCATAGATCGGGCCTAAATAATCATACATTTCGAATACTACATCATTTACACAACATATGAGTTATTAACCACTATTTTTAGTGTTTTTAGTAAACTTTAATGCTTCCAAATGCAAGATTCCGAGTTTTAATCATCATACATCTTATTAACCACCTTAGATTAGTTCAAGAACGAGTTTTAAGCATTATACCTCTAGCTCGAGGCTAGGGAAGAATCTACGCGCAAAAGAGGTGGATAAAAGCAAGATAAAGAGGTCCTTCAGACTCCGAGTGCACCAAGCCTCCTAATACATGATCCTTGAAGCTTGTATGATCTTGTGATGTGAAGATGGAAGCCGAAAATATGGTGGATGTATGAGGGGATGTTCGGCCGAAGCTAGGTAGAGAGGGAGAGAGAGTTGTGACTTGGTGTATTGTGAGATGAATGATCATATGTGTTAATCTTCTAACTTATAGACAAATCACAAGTGCATTACCCAATGGATGTTATGTCTTTATCTTATAGATAATGTTTAGGTAATTAACCTAAGGTTAATGTGTTACTTAGATATTAGACAACAAGGGATTAAAATAATCAAGAGGGTACAAGGTATGTCCCCTTGGGGACGGTTTTGGTTAAGGGGGGGGGGGGTAGTTTGGTTCGATTCCAACTAGATGATTAGGTATTAGTTAGCTAATTAGGTTAGGTTAAGTGCTTAACTCAGTTATTAGTGTGTCACGCGTTACAGTGGGTGTTAGGGTAATCAGGGACCCTAACTGGCTCAGAAAAAGATAAATAATGAAAGTAACAATATTTTCATGTTTCGGGTATAGTCCGGTTGTTCGGTTGGATAGTAATCCGTTAAAGCGCTTAACAAAGCTTTAAAGTGTCGTTAATACTCTTTTTAGTGACACTACTTATTCCTGACACTTTGGAAAGTGTCTAGTGTTATTTTTCTCTTGTTTTGGCACTTTATTAGTTAGCTAAAAGCTGAATTATTTTGTAAAGTGCTGAGTTTTGTACTTAGAGTACGTTTTAGGCACTTCCAGTCATAGTGACTTATCCCTAGAGACGCAGTTCCACAACCCTTATATCCCTACACTCACTACTAGTGTAGCAAAACATTTCAGGCTCTTACAGGCCTTAGAGGCAGTGTTGCCTGATGCTGGCTTTATCAGCATGTTCAATAGGTTATCCGTGTATTGTGCTTTTTGTGCATCATGGTTGTCACTAGGGTTCAGTATGTAAATAATGTAGTGACGATAAGTAAAGTATGATGCAAGTAAGTACATGTATCAGATATCAAGTAGCAGTTCATCAGCTAGTTCAAACAAGCACAGTAATTAAGCAGTAATTAATCATTAGTTAAGTCGTACGGATACCTGGTTTAGTGCGGGTTGTCACATTTACAAAAAGAACAAAAAATGAAATTAACCTTGTCAGCATTCAGCAGCATCAGGCATACAGATGTATCTACTACTTCCACCGGATAAAAAAACTGACTTTTAATCTTGAGATTGAAAAACTTACAGTTTGTAACTGCTCCCACACTATATATAAAACATAAGTTCAAAACACGTGAACAGTTTCAGTTTTTGAATTCAAAATATTAATTCTTAGATTTAAACGATCTGAATATGAAAACAATAAAATTAGGTCAAAATAAGCAAATACAATCATACCGCAAGCGATATTAACTTAGAATTAGAGGTTCCTACCATATCATATTTCAGCAAAATCACACATGAGAAAAAAAAGTGGAATATAATCAAATCATTGAAAACTTTAAACTATCAAAAATATAAAACCAAATATGAAATAATTAATGATCACAACTACTTTTACAATGACCTTTGTAACACCATGTAAAATCGTCTTCAATAATGTATTGACATGTGTCCCTATTCCAAAGTATGCCTAATGTTGGCAAGGAGGGACTATTTTTGCCAAAATGAAGAAACTATGAATATGGAGGGACTAAAAGTGTCAACATGCTTAAACTATGCCTCTGAGTGACCCTTTAAGGTGTTTGTATTCTCAAATGAGCCACTTATTGGACGAAAGAAGCCGTTTGTAATATGGAGGTTTGTTAATTGGAGGGTTAAAAGTGTCAACATGTTAATTTATGCCTCTCAGTGACCTTTTAATGAACTGGGAACTTTCGATGCTCGGTCATACCCACGGGTGTGCCAAATTTTGTCTTTGAGGGGTTATATGTGTCAAAAATGAAAGTTTTACTAAAGTTTTGGAGGCAAGGGACTAAACCTGCCAAACTTTCAAAGTTTAAGGAGGGTGTCGCGCCCCGCGACGAGAAGAGGAGATGGCTGTCGCGTACCAAGATGGCGTGTATCTGGCAGAAAGTATGAACCAACTGCGAATTTTTGCCTTATTCTCCGCACATACAACCAAAACACTTTAAATCAAAACCATGGACTTGTTTCTGGTTTCGGACACGTTTTAGGACACTTGTATGCTCCTCATAACACCTCTAGACACTTATTGCAACCTCCAAACACTTCCTCAAGTATAAATAGGTGCACTTGAGCTTCAATGCAACTTGCACCTTCTCATTTATCATTCCTCTCTTCCTCCTGGAGATTCAGCGCTAAAGGGAGCCTCCTCTTGAGTCCGTTTTTTGTGCTAGGTCCACTCGTAAGTGCTCCTATCTCCTGCATTTTCGTTTATAGGCTATTTAAAGCCAAAAGTCAAACGTTTTCGATAAACACTTTGACTTTCGGTTTAGACCTTAATGGTCCAGCCATTGTTCGAGGCGAACATGGTTACGTGATCGTAATTAAATAGGTGTTAAACCCTAAAAAAGGCACCTCCTGAAAATCACGTTTGCTTGGTCAATTGACGGGTCAAAGTTATTAATATTAAAAAGTCAAACGGGTCAGTTTTTGAAATAATCATAATCTGGTAATGTAGGTGTTCTAAATTATGTTTTAACACTTAAACAACTTGGTAACAATTATTAGGAACATATGTAAACATGTTCGGCTCATCAATTCCAGTCTTAGGGTCGGTTCGCAACCGAAAGTCACAAAGTTTGACTTCTGCTTTGGCTTTTGATTCTGACCCGAATTATAATAGTTTGCTACTGATTTAAGATCCCGTTATGATCATATTGTTATGTAGCATAACCCTCTGAGGTTATATTACATTATCATAATAGTAATCTGAGTTTTTATGCAAGTTCCGTTATTATGCCAAACTTTGACTAAATTTCCCTTTTTATTAAAACAAGGCGTTAATCACTAATGAACTTGCAAATGAGTTATGTACTGATATGTTAAAGTAATTGACTTATAATGATGTTACTAAATTGATCATAAACTGAGTTTTTGCATAATATCGTAAATTTTGTTTTTAATTGACCAAAATGCCCTTCCAGCACTTAAAATGGTTTTAAACTTAATTTCTTATACTAAACTCATTATCTACTTATATAATATCATAATTATAATTATTTGGGATATCAAGTCAGTTTATAATCTGAGTTTAAGTACAAGTTCTTGTATTATGTCCTTAAATGACGAAAATGCCCTTATCACACTTAAAATTGTTTTAATCATGATATTCCTACAAAATCTTTTTACCTACTGATATGTTATATTAAATAACATATTAACAATATAAACCTGGTCATAACTTCTGTTTTGACATAACATGGCAAATATCATCACTTAACGACTTTAACACCCTTTTGGCGCATAGTATGGTTTTAAACCATATTTATCAACCAAAAATTGTTACCAACTGATTTCATAACTTGTTTAAAATATTTTTACAGTACATGTTATAAACTCATATTCCCAAATAAGCTTTCAAACTATGTGTGAAATGACCAAAATGCCGCTACAGTGCATAATTTGGTCTTAAACTATAAAACACACATATGTTTGATATCCTACTGATATTACATCACAATTAAGTATTTTTCCAGATTGTTTATGATCATAACATCAGTTTATATGCAAGTTCCTTTTATACGTCGCTAAATGACCAAAACGCCTGTATGAGGCATAGTTTGATTTTAAAACCTTCACAGGCATACACGTTGATATCGTACTGATATTATAACTTGTTTAAAAGTATATTGGCATATGGCACTTGTTTATGACTCATCCGGTTACCCGTTATCGCTTATACACGCACGGTTAGACTTATGTAACTAGTTTAGATAAGTTTACCAAAACGGGTTTAACCTTATCATTTTTATCTCAATTTCCAGATTGTTAATAGTTTACCCATATTATGAAAGTATTAGTATTTCTTGGGTTTAAACTACATTCTATTCTGGTCATCGCTTAATCGAGTCTATCGTGTCGTTTTTAATACTTTAAGCTAGCTGGTCTAAGTTTACGACTTAAATAAGACTCGTTAGCATTCTAATTGGTTTTATACCATAATTCCGTACTAGAGCCTTTCAGTAAATTGTTACCTTCGCTTATTTAATTGAATACGAATGAGTTACTATAAACCTTGCACTTGTATCAAGTATTAGCTCAGGTAAATACTCTTAACTTATTTTCCCTATACGGGGCTTGGGATACGGTAAATTATTACCGCTTGGTCGGGTATGGGATCATATGTTGGATTGTGGCTACAAAATCTTCATAACCCGTTTTAATCAGTTTTGTTTGATAACTTAAACATTGGGGGTTAACGCGACTGTGTCCTGGATATCCTCGGCTCATTTAAGTTACTAATGGCCACGACCAAGCACGGGGTGTAGGCATACACCCGACTGTTGCTTAGTGTTATATTAAAAAAAATTCTTACCCACA
This sequence comes from Helianthus tuberosus, assembly GCA_030545235.1. Classification (NCBI taxonomy): domain Eukaryota; kingdom Viridiplantae; phylum Streptophyta; class Magnoliopsida; order Asterales; family Asteraceae; genus Helianthus; species Helianthus tuberosus. The sequence goes on along the minus strand of JARYGA010036713.1, from coordinate 43,147 downwards.
AGTTGGGGATAACTCCTTTGTGGGTTTATAAGTGGTGTGTCGGTTAATCATGTCTCGGTTTCCATACTGGTATAACAACCCTCCTAAAACTCTTATAACACCCCTATACACCCTAAAATACATCCCGTACACGAAAAACGGACCAAAATACCTTAATTTTTTTTAAAAATCAAATAAAACAATAATTTAACTCGCTGGCGGGGCGCGACAAAGACATAGATGTCTGTCGCGGGCCGCGACCCCTTGGCCACCAGATCGCACCCTAGGCCCCCATGTGTCTGTATCGTGTCAAGGCTAGTGGTCGACGCAGCAGGGCTAGGGCCTACCCTAGGTTGTCTCGCAGGGCGCGAGAGACCCTCTTGTTTCGCTCGCGGGCCGTAAGAAACCCTATGATGAGCACTATAAATAGGATCGATGGGCTTCAGTTGATTTTCGTTCAAAACTTTCGAATCTCTCTCAAATTCTAAATATTAGAAGTAAAACTTGGGCATTATACCCACTAAATAGCGAAGCTTTGCCTCGATGTAAGTATCATAACCCCGGTTACGTATTAGTTATGCTGCCCGATTGATCTAGTGCTCCGTAACGCAAGTAGAGGCTCTGCCTGACTCTGTCGTTGGAGTTCTGTCTTGGGGAGGGTATATCTAATGTAAATTTGGGTTATTATACTAACACGTGTGCATTGTTTAAATTAGTAGATTATAACCAGGAAGTCACAAGGAAATACCTAAATTAGCAATGTGAGTTTATCCTCTTTTTGTAAATTCTTTTTGTAAACTGTTTTTTACAAAACCTCAATTGTTTTACATTATAATTAACAGTGATTGAGTATTTGTAATTCTACAATTATCATCGGGATGTTGGGGTTTTGTATACATAACTTGTTGCTACACTATGAGTAGTAGCATGACCACAAGTCAGGATTGACAGTAGCGTGGGTGGTAATTAAAGTAGATATAAACAAATGTAATTGTTGGATTGCCCTCAATGCTGTAAAATGATAAAACTTGTTTTGATTAAACTGGGATTCACTCACCAGTATTTTCCACTGACAAAAATGTTTTAAATGCGTTTCAGGTAACAAAATATGAAAGCCAAATAGAAGCCAGCTGGAAAGCACTGAAGGCTTGGAAAAGTGGCTATAAAAGTTACCTAAATAAAGTAGAAGTTATATTTCAATAAATTAGGGTTTATCCCTACAAACATATTATGAATGGAAACTTGGGTTTTACCCATGTGTTTGTTATTTATAAAATGAGGTGTTTTACTCTGATAAAATATTTCCTGACTATGGTCCTGATGTAAATTCCGCTGCCAAAATTAAATAAACACCGATACCACCGAATGTGCGAGCTCGCGGCCGCTCGCCTACCGGGGCAAGGGGTCGGGGGTTGTGACAGGAGGTGGTATCAGAGCTACAGCCACTGATTTCAGCCATAAAAGTGTTCTGCTGACATCAAAATTGTCAATTCTGTTAGGAAATAATCTATGTGATTATGTGCATACATGCATATTATTGTTTTATGTTATTTGACAATCTGTTAGTTTAGAGTATGAGTGATTAAGGACCATCTGACGCCTATCCTCACCTCTCTAATTCTCCTAGAGATGAAGGAACTTCCTCCTAGCCTACTCCTTCAGGGTATTCAGCTGACACCGAAGAGGGGATATTCATCTTTAAGGCGCAATCCGCAGAACCATTCCCTAAGAAAAAGAGAGGATGGTTCAGGCGGGGAGCACATGAGCGTAAGAAAAGAATGGGAAAATTACAGCAACAAAGAGCTTTAGCAGCAGCAAATAGGGAGATGAACGCCCAGACCCAAGACATAATCAATAGGCGATTGGCCAATTTTCATACACTAGCTACCACTGCCGCAGACGCAAACCTAGAACAAATCATTGCACCACAACCACTACCAATATTTCCAACTCAACCTATGGAAATAGAACCCAACCGAGAAGAACCAATTCCCATATCAGCTTTTAACCCTGATGAAATACCTAGAATCTCAGCACCCAATCCCTTAGCATATGACCCATGGAAAGACGACCATAGGGATTATCGAGAACTCTACCCACAAGAGGAACCAATACCAAACCCTACAGCACCATACCCCAATCGTGACCCTCTAGATCCATATTGGAATGCCGACCAGTATGTTCAGGAAATACTAGAAAACCCATACCCGTATGGACTTTACCACCATACCCTGACCCAGTACCTGCACTACCACCACCCATGAGTACCGAAAATGTGCAGAAACTCCGCACATTTGGTGAGTCATTAGTAGATGAAGGAGAGAGAATAAAGCAATAGGGGAAAAGCGCGTTTGGAAGTACGACGAGTGAAATATGCAATACTGGATTAACCCCTAGAAATAAGATATATATATATATATATAGGGTAAGGTTCATGCGAGAACCACCCTTATTGCGAGAACCGCGAGAACCAATGTGAACACAAAATAAAATCTAAAAAAATCAAAAAACACTCAAATTTTCTTTTAATATTTGAAAAAAAAATGTTATATTTCGTTACCATAATTTTTTTTTCGAGTAACAGTTATCCATGCACATGTGCATATGTATCATTAATTCGACAAATTCGATAATACGTTATCAGGAATAGACAATTGCACTTTAATTTACAATACCATTTGTAATACACTACTTTTTATATTACCAATATTTAAAATGCACATGTGCATCATTAGGTATAACCATGATATAACGTGTTTTGGTACAAAAGGTTCGTGATTTTGAATGGAGAAGTAGGCCCATATACATGTTTTTTGGTTAGTTATATCTAGTGGTTGATGGTTTGGTTATAGTTGTCAATTTATGATGTAATATGTTGATTGGATGGTATAAATGGTGTTTACATACATGTAATAAAGTGAAAATATTGTTAATGGTATTGTATTATGGATGGTAGGAGGTAATGGTATTGTATTATGGATGGTAGGAGGTAATGGTAGTGTATTATGGATGGTATGATAGATGAAAGGGAAAGTGTATTCAAAGTAGTGTACCAAAACACTTTATTTCATGTTGATACATATAAATGCACATGTGCATTTCTAATATTGGTAATGTAAAAAGTAGTGTATTACATATGGTAGTGTAAATGAAAGTGCAATTGTCTAATATGTGTAATGAATTACGGAATTTGTCAAAGAAATAACAAAAATGCACATGTGCATGCTTGTGTATTATGGATGGAATGATAGATGAAAGAGAAAGTAGTGTACCAAAACACTTTATTTCATGTTGATACATATAGATGCACATGTGCATTTCTAATATTGTTAACGTAAAAAGTAGTGTATTACACGTGGTAGTGTAAATGAAAGTGCAATTGACTATTATTTGTAATGAATTACGGAAATTGACAAAGAAATGATACATATGCACATGTGCATGGATAATTGTTACTCGACTTATTTTTTTGTTTTTTTTTTATTTTTTTTATTAACAAAATATAGCGATTTTTCCAAAAAAAATAGTAAAAAAATAAAAAAAAATTCGGGTGTTTTTTAGATTTTTTTTAAGAATTATTGTTTGTGTTCACACTAGTTCTCGCGGTTCTCGCAATAAAGGGTGGTTCCTAACGGATCTTTGTCCTATATATATATATATATATATATATATATATATATATATATATATAAATACAAGTAGTTTGAACAAAAAATCAACTAAAATAGATAACCTAATACTTACTGATGCATAACTAGTAGTTTGTTTTAAGTTCCAATTACAGTTTGTAATAGATGCATATATATAAAATAGAGTAAATGTCGCAATGCTCGACGTTTTTGACCAATGTGTTTGCTTGTGTAATTATTGACATTAGATCTTATTCTGTGATATTAATACATGATAATTGTTTGTAAATCCAAATGGACAACGAAGAAAATCATGAAAACCAGAATAATGATAACCAAATAAATAACAGTGCTATTCAACACATAGTGGCACAAGGAATTATAGACGCTATGCCATATATTATCAAAACGGTTAAGGAAGCAGAAAATAATAAAAGTAATAGTGGAAGTTAACGACCACCTACTGAACCCAGTCACAGCGTAAACAATGGACCGTTACTTCAAATGCCTATTCCAAAAAGAAGAAGAACCATTTTATATGGTTGTTCTTACAAGGAATTCTGGTCTTGCAAACCAATGGAATTCTCTGGCAATAAAGGAGCCATTGCAGCTCTACACTAGATATAAAAGACAGATGCTATCTTAAAAATAAGCAAGTGCGCAGAGGAAGATAAAATCATGTTTGCTTCCAATCTTTTTAAGAATGCAGCTCTAGAATGGTGGAATACTATTCTCTAGTCTAGGGGAAGTGACAAAGTCTATAATATGGAATGAACCGAGTTTAAAAACATGGTCGAAAGAAAATTCTGTCCTCCCAATGAAAAAGAACAAATTGCTAATAAGTTCTTAAACCTTAGAATGACTGGAAAAGACTGTAAGGATTACACTACCATATTCTTCGAATAAGCTAGAATAGTGCCAACCCTAGCCTCACCAGAACCAGTATTAATCTCCCGTTACATCTGGGGATTAATTAGTGAGATTAGACATGTAGTCAAGACAACTAGACCACAAACCATAGAAGAAGCTGTAGAACTAGCAAATACCTTGACTGATGAATTGGCACGTATGCAAGAAGAGAACCAGAGAAAGAATCTAGTCCATAAGCTTACCCAGGAATATCGCTACGGTAATTCCAACCATGGGAAGAACATAGGTTCTACTTCTGCACCTTACTGTAAGACTTGTGTAGATCGTATGAATTCCATGATACCCCAAACTAGGGGATAATATCTTTAAATACACAAATAATTTACAAAAAAGGTAACAAAAGAATCATAAAAGTACATAATAAGGACATAAGAATACAAGTCATGCACTAGATACACTAACATCCCCCCTCAAGCGAAAGGGTGGTGGCCCAAGTCGAAGCCGAGAGCGGAAGAACTCAAACTGAGATCGTGAGAGACTCTTGGTGAAGATATCAGCAACCTGAAGCTTGGTAGGAATAAATTTGGTGTGTAGTTTCCCAGAGGAGACAAGTTCACGAATGAAATGATAATCAAGATCAAGGTGTTTTGCTCGTTTGTGAGCAACAGGGTTTTGGATGAGAAAGAGAGCACTCTGATTGTCACATAACAGAGTGGGGGGATCGGGTGGTAAAGCATGAAGTTCACGAAGCAGATGGGTTAACCACATCATTTCAGCCGCTGCACTGGCCAGAGCCCGATACTCTGATTCACCACTGGATCGAGACACCGTTGGCTGCTTCTTTGCACTACAAGACACAAGGTTACCACCAAGAAATACAGAATATCCATAAGTGGAACGACGTGTCTCAAGACAGCGAGCCCAATCTGCATCGGAGTATCCAAGAATAGAAGTATGCGGTGGTTTAGTGAAGGTGAGACCAAAGGAAATGGTACCTTTAACATACCGAAGAATCCTTTTTACATGTTGAAAGTGTTCATCAGTATGATTCTTAAGAAACTGGCTAACTTAATTGACAGCATAGGAAATATCATGTCGGGTGATTGTTAAATACTGTAGAGCACCAACAAGTGAGCGATAATGAGTAGGATCCTTGTAAGGAACACCTTGTGAGCTGAAAACAATGTTGGGTGCCAAGGGGGTATGAACAGGCTTGGCATCTAGAAGTTTGCACGTTGCAGTATGTCATGAGCATATTTGGACTGAGATAGAAATAGCCCATCAGTGGACCTAGTAGCCTCAAGACCAAGGAAGTAGTTTAGCGACCCAAGATCTTTAATTGCAAATTCCTTATTTAGCCGATTAATAAATGATGTTAGAACCTGTGGTTGGTTACCGGTTAAAATAAGGTCGTCAACATACACCAGCAGGTACATGATGCAATCATCACGAGAAAATATGAATAAAGATGGATCAGCTCGACTACACAAGAATCCATTATGTAGCAAAAAATTGCTTAGTCGTTGGAACCAGACACGAGGAGCTTGCTTTAAGCCATAGATAGCCTTATTTAAACGACACACATGATTGGGGAAGCGAGAGTCAATAAACCCAGGTGGTTACTTGACGTGTGCGTATATATACATAATATTTTGCAATGAATTACACACGATTGGGTTTTAAATTTATAAAAGTGATTATTACTTTTACATCAAAACACACACGAAAGAGGCAAGTGTACCCCGTCATATATGTAATAAAGTATCGGTAAGAACCAAGTATCGATCCAAGGAAATGGGCGGAGAATTAGTACTAGACCTTTGTCACTAGACTACCGGTAAAAACATAGGTTTTGTGATTTTAAACTAAACTAAAGTAAACATAACCAAATACATAATAAAAACATAATAGAAAGTAGATAAAAAGCCTTGCTAAATACACAACCACAGCATGTCAACTAAGTCAGTTTTGGCACTAGAAGCATTCGGTCAATTTTCCAATTTAAAACAATTAGTATCCCTTTCGGGAATCCTAACATGACAATCATTCGGAAAGCTAAAACGATAAACACACTTTAACCACCTAAAATTGTTCTTTAACGTGCAATTGATAAATGTCTATGAAAATCTCTTAAAAATAAGTTAGTCAGCCGTTAGGATTATTCTAACCTCACTTAAACAAGGAAAGCGACACCGATAAACACAATGCAACCACCGAGATAAGCATAATCTAGATTAAATCACAACCGAGTTCATTTTACAAATCTTACACAATAATTCACTAAGATAGCAATTTTGGCCTAAACTACTAACTAAGCTAACAAATCATGGCAAGAATTTATAACGACACCATCTAACCCGTTTAGGCCCTTACGTGACGGCAAGCTCTCTTGATTAACAATAATTACATTTTATTAAATCACTAACCATTTCTAGTATCATGATGCATACATTTAAACCAAGTTAAACTAGTTAACCAAATTCAAAGTTTACTAATACAAGATTAATTAAGCTTCATTTTTCAACTATCTTAACTAACCAAACACCAATCATCCAACATAATTACTTATAATCAAGAGTTCAATATCAATAACAAGGTTGCAAACTAATCATCAAAGATTAACATAGAAAATACTTCAAATGTCATTACAAACAAAGTTTAACAAACTAATGGTTATAATCTAGCAAGGGATTGTTGTGTTTTTGCCCAAAGGCTACAATAATACATAAATCATAATCTAAGTACTTGAAAGATTAACAAAAACTTGGAAAGATTAGAAAATCAAACCATAAACAAGTACTAGACTAAGGATCCGGGTAGTAATCGAGCTAAACGAGACAATGTGGCTTGAATCCGGGTGAAAGCTAATGCCTCCGGAGCCTGAAAATCGCCTGAGAGCTCTCCAAAAATCCAGAATATCGAGCAGAAAGTTTCTGCTGTGTTTTTATACTTTTTTTCTGTTGCACGGTCGTTCCCCATATGGAACGACCGTTCACTTTATGTAATTATTGGACATGGGTCACCATACTGCATACGTCATCAGATCGTTGACCAGATCTGAAATGGAACGACCCTTCTTTGTGTGGAACGGTCGTTCAGTTCCGGGCTTCATGTTGCACGCCAAGTCGCACCTACCGTTCAGTTCCGAGACTCTGTTGATTCACCGGAGACGCACGGTCGTTCCTCACATGGAACGACCGTTCTTCACCAAGTCGCTTGTTTCCCTGGAACGCCCAGCGGCACCGATCGTTCATTGCCGAGATGATCAGCGTTGTCGGAGATGCACGACCGTGCATCAGGTGGAACGGTCGTTCCACAGGACCAGATCAGAATCCTTAACAGAAAGTCCGCAGCTTTGTCGTTTTGTCCGGAAAGTCCTCGTTTTTGGTATCATCTTGCCTGGAATGCATTTTTAGGCCTGTAAACACAAATGTAGATAAATAAGTATCCGAACGACGGTTTTACGGCCAAAAACGCATAAAATAGGGGTAAAACGGGGGACTAAAATATGTGTAAATTAGAGTGTATCATTACTCCATATAGACAAGCTCAGATAGATGGTCGTGTAGAAAAGAATTGTTCACATCAAGTTGATGCAAGTTCCAATCATTGATGACTGCAAGAGATTGAACAACCCGAATTGTGGAGGCTTTGACGACAGGACTGAAAGTATGGAAGTAGTCAAGTCCCGAAATCTGACTAAAGCCTTGTGCAACTAGGCGGGCTTTGTGGCGCTCAACGGTGCCATCGGGTCGATATTTGGTTCGAAAGAGCCATTTTGATCCAACAACATTGTGGTTGACGGGACGTGGTACAAGCGTCCATGTATGGTTGCTCATTAGAGCGGTCAGCTCACAATTCATGGCATCTATCCAGTGTTGATATTTGCTTGCAGATTTAAATCCTTTGGGATCACGGGAAGCAATAAGAGCTGAGAATAAAGCATGATTAGTAGTATGAGCGAGGTCAGCCCGATGTTTAGGTTTATATATTCCAGTTTTAGATCTAGTTACCATGGGATGGGTAGATTGGGTTTGATGTGTGGGAGCATTTGGTAAAGTGTTGGAGGAATTTGTTGTGGGGATAGGTTGTGAGGGGCTAAGATCTGCTTCGGGTGGGTTGGGTAAGGGAGAAGGGGGTGTAACAGAGTGTTCGGGAAAGGCTTGGGTGGAAGGCGTATAAGGTGGTTCAGTGTTCAATTGGGTTGTAGGCTTAGGTTGTTGGTGATGAAGCAATGTATTAGTGGGCGCGGCTTCTTGTTGGGTTGAAGGGGTATTAGTGGGCTCGAGGTTAGTAGGCGGTCCATTAAGATTGGGCTCGTGAAGACATAGCCCACATGGAGTAGTGTTAGAGTGAGTATGAGTGGTGGGTGTTGTATAGTTTTGTATAGCAGCTTGTGTATCATCATGAAACAAAGATGTCGGTAAGGAGTGATAGTCAATAGTCACTAGTTGACTTGCATCCATTGAATGGGAACTTAGTTTCCGAAAAACGAGCATGTCTAGTTATCTAGGTTCGAGATGTAGTGGGATCTAGACAACAATATCCTTTGTATTTAGATGAATATCCCAAGAAGATGCATGGAAGACTTCGTGGGGATAATTTGTTTGGAGCATAATCACGAAGACATGGGTAAACGCGGCAAGCAAACGTACGAAAGTTGTTATAAGATGGTTTGCGATGAAACATGAGCTCAAATGGGGACTTGTTGTCCAAAATTGCTTTTGGTAATCTATTGATAATATAAACAGCAGTACTGAATGCTTCAACCCAATATGAGTGAGGAACACTCCCATTAAATAACATTGCCAAACCTGTTTCAACCACATGGCGATGCTTGCACTCAACTCGACCATTCTGCTGAGGGGTATAAGGGCACGAGAGACGATGAAATGTTCCATTTTCTTCACGAAGAAGTCTAACATTGTTGTTTAGAAATTCCATGCCACCATCAGTTTGAAATGTTTTAATTTTTCTAGAAAACTGAGTTTGAGCATATTTCATAAAAATCGTGAAGGTAGAATAAAATTCTGATTTTGTTCGTAACGGGTATAACCAACTAAATCTGGAATAATCATCCACAAACAAAGCATAATATCTATAACCATCATTAGACGTAATAGGCGAAGGCCCCCATAAATCACAGTGTACCAAGTCTAAGGGGTATAAAGCCCTTTGTGTATTATCATCAAAAGATAAGCGGCTTGATTTAGAGAGTTGACAAGCAGAACACAAAATAGGTTTAGGTAATATTGAAGTAGCACATAGACTGCCATTTTTATTTAGTCCCAAAATTGTGTCAAATGACACGTGGCCCAAACGTTGATGCCAAACTTCAAAGGAAGCCTTTTTATTTGAAACTACAACTAAAGCTTGAGACCCGGAAGTTAACACATAAAGCCCATTTTCACATCTTCCTTGGGCTAGAACCTGTTTCGTTGTGCGGTCCTGAATGTAAAAATTTGGTTGCGAAAATAGCACATCCAAATGGTTGTCTCTTGTTAGTTTACTAATAGAAAGTAAATTCTTTTGAATATTGGGAACAATTAAAACGTCCTTTAAATGAATATTAGGTGTGATGGTAGTAGAACCAATATGAGTAACTGGGAGTTTACCACCATCACCAAAAGTAACCTTACCTGAACTTGTGAATGGGGTGGCATTAGGTATTGCACCAGTAGTGTTGATCATGTGATCAGTAGCACCGGTATCGGCAGTCCAATCCGGAATATTAGGTGATACATGACATTGTGCCTGAAGCGCCTTAGCAATATCGATATCATTAGGTTTGGCTTTAGTTGCAAACTGAGATAATTGAGGGCATAGGTTGGCATAATGGCCATCATTTCGACATAACTGACAGTGGGGTGGGCGACGACCACGACCACGACCGCCACCCCTAGAGATCCTACCGCCGCCACTACCACGGTAAAAACGATCAGACCGTGAGTGTCCACTTGAGGCAGCCGTGAAAGCCACTTGTGGTGTAGTGTGAGTTGCATGAAGAGATTTCATAAATAGTTCATGACTCTCTGATTGAGCCAAGAGATCATGAAACACAGGAATCTGCCTTGAGGTGCGAAGAGATGTAGAAAATGTTTCAAAAGAGGGACCAAGGCCACACAAGAACCAATGAAGTTGGTCAGATGGGTCAATAGGAGCACCAACAGCAGCCAATTGATCACATATATTTTTAAAATGTTTACCAAAGGTAGCAACAAAATCATTACCTTTCACCATTTGTCGAAGGTTGTCACGGAGATTTTGTATCCTCTCAATGGAGGAATTACTATACGCAGCTTCGAGAGCGAGCCACATGGAGCGAGCAGTTGTAAGACCCAGAACCTCAGCAATCGCCTCCTCAGTTAAGGAGGAATGGAGAACTATGATGGCTTGCTGATCATTATTAACCCAGGAAGCGTACATAGGGTTGGGACATAATTTTCCGTCTTTGAGAACTTTCGGTTCTGGCGGCATGGCCGAACCATCAATATGTGATAACAGGCTTTGGCAAGAGAAAAGGGGAAGCATTTGATGTTTCCACATAAGATAGTTTGTAGATGAAAGTTTGATATTGATCATGTGCAAGAGGGTATTGAGTGTCAAGTGAGAATCAGAGGAAGAAAATGCCATGATAGGAATCAGAAAAGAGAGTCAAAAGAGAAGTGGTAGAGAAGGAAGATGATCGGAGGGGAGAAGAAAGGCCGAACAATTAGAGAGGGAGGTGAAAGGGAACGATGCAACTGGCTGATACCATGTAGATCGTATGAATTCCCTGATACCCCAAACTAGGGGATAATATCTTTAAATACACAAATAATTTACAAAAAGGTAACAAAAGAATCACAAAATTACATAATAAGGACATAAGAATACAAGTCATGCACTAGATACACTAACAACTTGCAAGAAGAAACATTCGGGAAGATGTTCTACGTACTGCAATTTCTACAAACTACTTGGACACAAGGAAGAAGACTGCAGGAAGAACCCAGTAATGGAGTGTGCTTCAATTGTGGAGAAAAGGGGCATATTAAACCGAACTGACCGAAACTAGCTCCAGCCATAAACAACAAGACTACTAAGAATGGTAGAGCTTTTGTTCTAAATGCAGAAGAAGCCAAGATGATTCCAGATGTGATTGCCGGTACATTTTTAGTTAATGATGTTTTTGCTAAAGTATTATTTGACTCTGCTGCGAACCAAAGTTTTATTAATACTTCATTTTGCAAAATTCTTAAGTAATCATTAACTAAACTTCAACAAGAATGTCTAGTGGAAACGGAAAATGGAGAATCCATTAAGATTACTGAAATCTTGCAGGGAGCAAGAATAGAAATTCTAAACCATGATTTTATTGCTAACTGTTGGTGCACACATCTGTCGTCTTCGTCTTACATCGAGTTTTGGGTTCGTTGCGGTTCGGAACAAGAATGATGTCATCATTCTTGATGATGACATCATCCAATTGACTAAATGCTTGCATTATCAACAACAACTCACGTGAATATCATAAGAAGATGAAATCAGTTTGCATGTTCTCACTAGAAGACGAAATAGAATTTTAATTGTAACTTTGTGATTTCGCTTTTACAAACATGTGATTTCGCTTATATGGTCAATTGGGATTTCGCTTATGTGGTCATGTGACACAAAAGCGAAATCACAGCAAGTATATATAGGAGTCACATGAGCGAAATCAGTAACTGTTCCTTGTATTCCATACCGAAGTGCTGCCGGTGTGAAGATCGATTGTACAAAACGTTTATTCAATACAATCAGTGTTTTAATGTGAAGATAAAGTTGTTTCTACCTTTGTTTCTTAGTTTCTGCCTCTGAAACGAAGTTAAACTCCTCTGAACGACTCGTTCGGGTCGGTACACGATCCTACAAGTGGTATCAGAGCTCAGGAGGAGGAGTTCTGCAGATTACGGCTGAATTTCATTGTTTTTTCTATATTCTACACCTTCTTTCATCAGTTCAACAAGATTTAACGGTCAAAATTGTTTCAAATTTTTACAGACTGTGTAAAATTGAACATAGACAAACCCTTGAAAGTTTCAGACCTAAATACGGACTAAAAATGGACCAAATTAGCTTCCGAGTTGATTTCGCTTATACGTACACTTGGTGATTTCGTTCTTAGTACATATTTGATTCCGCTCATGTGAACAGTTTGATTCCGCTCATGTGAACAAGTTTGATTCCGCTCTTGTGTCACTAAAATTGTGTATTGTAAAAGTCAGTCAATTACATGAGTATTTTATTCAAAGGTTGCATGTGACGTTCAATTAAAAGTTAGTGGAATATTGTGAAAGATGTCGGTTTGCATGTGAAAGTGTTAAATAATGTCAGTCGATCACATGGGTGTTGTATTCAAAGTTTGCATAAAAAAAGTCAGTTGGTTTGTTCAAGAATTGCATGTGACTTAAAGTTTGAAGGCCCAATGAGATAATTGTTGCAAGAATTGTTGTCGGCACATTCTTTGTGTTTAACATTTGAAAAGAGTATTGATAATAGAAGTTTGCATGTGCCGCCATATTATTGGTTTGTGTGAAGGTCAAATGAAATTGTGATAAGAGTGTCGGCTACTTTTGATAAGTCTGCATGCATATTGATAAAGTTTGTCAGTCCACTATGTTGAATGACACAATCAGCATTTGAGATATAAAGCAAAGTTGTTGGCCCAAGTTTTAAAACAACATATATCGGGTACATATATCGTGTTCGAAGTCAGCCCACCATTCGGCCCACTAAAGTCAAGATTGGTGAAATTATTAAGTGTGTTGTTAGCCAAGTAATTCAAAGGCCCAAGTTTCAACATTATAAAGTGATCGGCTCAATCATAATTGTGTATTGTCAGCCTAAGCCCATTCATTTAGTTTGCGGAATACATTGAAACGAGTCCGCGAATTTTCAACACGAGTATTAGATTGATTCAACCGTCACACACTTTTACGTATTCAGTTTATTTAAACTGATCGTTTGCTTGTTTATTTAAGGTGATTAAGGTGTGTTACGAGGAGAACTAGTTCGTTTGAAAGCTAAAAATGGATAACGATTTCTACAACGTGTTCGCTACATCTCCGTCTACTCCGGCTTCCATTGCTCAGAACATGAATTTGGAAAACGAAACGGGAACCACCCAAAAGCCCCCGAAATTGATGAGTATTGAAGAATACTACGGGTGGAAAGATAGATTCGAGAACTGGGTTCAGGCAAACCATCTTAGGTCATGGGAGTGTATTCTGAAGAAATATGTATTACCACAGACTGATTTGAAAGTTGACAAAAAGATATCTGAATTTAGTAATGAAGAACGTGATATTTATAGAGCTGAAAAGATGATGATCAGTCTACTTCAGCAAGCTATCAAAGAAGACATTTTCATTCTGCTACAGCATGACAAAACTGCAAAGTCAATTTGGGATGCACTTAAAGTCAAATTTGAGGGTAGCGAGAAAATGATTAAAAGCAAGAAGGCACTGTTAAAGAAAGAGTTTGATCTATTCAGCAGTCTACCGGGTGAAGACACAAAGAAGTTGATTGAAAGATACTGTCACCTTGTGCGATCTATGTCAATGCTTAGTATAAAAAAGGAGTCTGAAGAGTGGGTAGACAAATTAGCTAATGCGTTACCGCAAAAAGAGTGGGGAACTTATTTGATGATCCTGAAAAAACACAGGGGTTTATGATGGGTTATCAATTGGTGAGTTTATCGAAAAGATTGAGGGTCAAGATTTGGAACAGTAGAAGATCGCGAGGATGAACAGTCCAAGTGGTCAACAGGATGTAAAAATGTATTACAAAGGTAGTGTTCCGGTTCCAGAAGCTGAGAGAAGTCCGAAAATCCAGACTGCGTTTAGTGCTGGGGATTCTACAGAAAAGATTGATCAAAGTTCAAACAAAAGCAGCAGTGGTTTCTCATTATATCCGAGTGTAAATCCAAAGAGTTCATCAGAAAGCTTTCAGTCTCAAAACACAAAGACAGGAAATGGTTATGTGATTCAATGCAACATCGCTCTAAATCTTCCAGAAGGTCAAAGTTTTTCAGAAGATATTGCTAAAGACCACATGGCTCTACTTGGTTCTGTGTTGTTATCGTATGAAGGTCTAGTGGCTGGTCGAATCGGAAATCCTATGCTCACCAAAGAGGATTACGATCAAATAGACGCAGAAGAGATGGAACTGATGGATATCAAATGGTGTCTTGCGAGTGTTCTTAGACGTGCTGAAAAGTTCAAAACAATTACCGGGAGAAATGACTTTCTTGATGCTCATGTATCTACTTTAGGTTTTGATAAATCTAAAGTTACTTGTTTTCGTTGCAGGGAGAAAGGCCATTTCAAGCGGGAGTGCAAGAACAGAGAAGCTAGTGGCGCTCAGAATCCGTTTGGAAAAGACGACTACTACCGGAAAGCCATTTATCAGCAAGTTGGTCAATCACAAGACTCACAGACGGCTCATGGTAGAAAGATTGAGGATTCCAAGAGAGGATGTTTGGTAGATTTCAACTGGAACAATTATATCTCTCCTGATAACAAAGCATGCATAGTCGATCAAGATGATGAGAGGCTACCTGAAGGTTTCAGCTGGAATATGTTTGCAGATGAGAATGGGAATTTCAAAGCTTTTATTGCTAAGATTGTCCGAGAACCAGACATGTTTGCGACATGGATGAAATCTATTGGTGAGACAGTGAAAAGTGTGAAGGAACAGTCTGTTACATCTGAAGAAAGCTCAGAAAGTGCTGATGAAGATTCACTAAGTTCAGATGAGAGTGTTCAAAATGTTGTTACTTCAGAAAAAGAAGTTGTATTTGATCAAACACCGTCTGATTCTGGTGTATCAGATGTTGATTCTGAAAAATCTGTAGAGTTTGATCAAACACCAGTTGATAGTAGCAGTGATGATGAGGAAGAGAAACATATTAATGTTGCTAAAACTCATCTTTCTCCTGAAAGTTTTCATTTCTATTTTGCAGATCGCATGGAGAAACTGAAGGAGAAACGAGCTGCTAAAGAACAACAACTAAAGAAATCTGAAGATGGTGTTCAGAAAGAGAATGTTGAAAGTGTTGCTGAGAAGAATGTTGAAACTGAGCGAGTGAAGGAAGAAGAGAAGGTGATTAAAGAAAAAGTGATTGAAGTGATAAAGACAATCGAGATTGAGAAGATTGTTGAAGTTGTAAAACCTTGCGAGAAATGTTCGGAAACTTGCAAGGAATGTGCTGCAAAAGACGACATCATTGCTGAATATGAGAAGAAGAAGGAGCAGTTACTGTTCAACCTCAACTATGTGAAAGAATCTTATGATGTCTTGAACAAAACAGTAACTGGTCTCCAAAAGACAAATTCAGAAAGAGAACAAGCATTAACGATGATGAATGCTGTGATGATGACAAAGCAAAAAGCTATCAACTTTTACATCGAAGAGAGTGCTAAATGGAAGCAAGAGTTGGAGACAGAGAAGATTGAGAATGAGAGAATTAGACGTTTATTACAAAGTTATTCTAGTTCTGATTATCTCATTGATTGTATTTACCCAACTGTTGCAGGTATGGAAGCTTTTCAAGACGAGAAGCCGAAGAAAAAGAAAGATAGTGGTAAGAAACAGACTGTTAGATATAACAAGTGTCCGCCTCCAATTTGGGAAGGGTATTCTCCTAGAAAACCAAACGAGGAGCAACTTGAAAAAGCAGTCAATATAAAGCTAAAAACCGACACAACTGACGTTTTACCAGATAACATTGATGTCACGTTTACCTCGTCCGATACTGATCATGAGTCTGAGTTAATCAAAAAGGTGGTCGATCAGGTGTTGGATACTGAGGAGGAATCCGAGTCAAAGTCTGAGTCTGAAGGGTCAAATTCGTCAGTCAACAGTCCAAAGTCGTCGGTCAAACGATCTTACAGTAAAGAATTTTTGTTATCGAAAGCAAATTTGGATGATGAAGCATTTGAAGTTGCATACACTTTAAATGATTCGGACAAATTATACTCTGACAAAGAGTTTCCAATAAGAAGTGTTCGTTTTGACATGATCAAAAAGGTTTTCAAAATGACAGAAATTAATATTTCTGAAATAAAAGATTTAAATCTTACTGAAAAACCTAAAAAGTACACTTCAAGAGTTCAACAACGTATAAACAAGAAAAAGGGTTACAATTCTGGTTCTGGTTTTCAAAAGAAATCAAACCAAAATCGTAGCTACAAAAAGAAAGGTCTTGGATTTATTCCACCAGAAAATCATAAAAATTTGAAAAATTCTAAAACAAAAACAGAATTTGTGTCAGGTGGAAGTGCAGAAGAAGAACAGAAGAAACCATTCTGGAGACAGTCAAATCAAGAATTTCTTGCTGAAAAGAAGAAGAATGGAACTGAAGTGTTTTATCAAAGAGAGACTCGTACCTGTTATAAGTGCAATGAAACTGGTCACATTGCATGGAACTGTCCGAAAAATGCCAAGTCAAAACAGGGAGTTTATAACAAGTTGAAAGAAAAAGTTGTTGATATTGAACCACCAACCGAAAAATTTAAAATTTTTAAAAATTCAACTTATGAGGTTGGTGAGTGTTCTAAAACGAATTTTTATAAAAGGAAAGAGAATGACAACCAAGTGTGGGTTGTTAAGAAAGTTGATGTGAATGTCGGCGATGAATCTGGTTCCACAAAGCCAGAAGAGCCACAGGTTGAGATGAAAATTTCAGTGAATGATGATGAGTTTCCATCACTGAAATTTGAAGAAGTTAAACAGAAAGTTGGCAAGGTTGATATCTCGAATCAGTTTTACAATGAGAATACTAAATTTGATGTCGAGAAAACATTCAATGGAAGTGTTAAGAAAATTTTTGGGAAAATGTTGAATGGGAAAGCTAAGGGGGTTAAAGATTTTTATGCAATCAAAAAGGCAACTTACAACCCTACTGCGCAAGAATTGAAAGCCATCAAGTCTGAGAAGACTTGGATGGAAGTCTGTTTCCCTTGAAGTCTTAGGACTACGCCGGAGATCCCAAGTTTGTAATCGTGGATCAGGAATCGGCATCATTCTTGTTAAGATAGATTTTGTGAAAGATTTTTAAATGTGTTTAATTTTTACAGGATAAGTGTGAATTGCCGGAGCTTCCAGGTTGGTAAGTGTGAAGCAGGAATCGGCATCTTGATTGGTAAAATGGTTTGGGTAGATGATTTATTCCTACTTGTGATTAAATGTTTTGGATATACTTACAAGTGGTAAGAGGTTGGATATTACAAAGTGATTCGTCAAGGTCATTAGTTTGAACTTGATGTAATCCTGACTAGTATGTTTGAAGGACAATATGATGAACCAAACCCCTAACTTTACAAGTGGTAAAACCAACAAAACTTATTTTCCGGAAAAAATCATTTTGGTTAAAATAAACTTAAGTGTTTTGAAATCATAATGAGAAAAGAGTTTTGTGTAAGGGGGAGTTCTGATTGTTTATGCCAAGTGGATGGCGATCTGAAGCGATTCGATATCGGTTGTCAAGTTTCTGTATAGTTTGTTTTCAAATTTCCTAAAATGTGTTTGCATTTTAGGGGGAGTAGAAATTTTCAGAAAATCAAAAAACATGATAAAATGAATAATGAGTTTTTGTGTCTAGAAGAGGAAATGATAGTACATCAGTAGACAGTCACGGTATGCTAAAGAATTGTAATGATTAAATAGCATTAAACAGTCTCACTGATGATATGCCGATAGGTTTTTACACATTTAGTAAGCTTTTTCGGGATATAAACTAAATTTCAAACTTGCTTATTTCGTGGGGAACACTACTTGGATATATAGGTAACCCCTGAAATCTCGTTTGAAAGGTCCCTCTTTCTGAGATACTAGGTCTTTATGCTCAGTGATATCTGGGGTATTATCCCGGGACTTCTGATTTTGCGGAAGCAATGGCCTAGTCCCCGGATAATGCTTTCCGCTTGCTTGAAATATAGCGCAGCCCTCAGCAAATTGATGAAACAATAAAATTGATAGTCATTGCTGTTGTAATCAAAAGATCCTCTAAAGGGGACCCACCAAAAGTCGAAGCCGTCATCTCTCTGCGTATCGAAAGATCGACCTGAGCTCTCACGGCCCTCGCAATTTAACCCCTTACAGATATCATCTGTGGTATACTCACCTGTAAGACTGAATATTGGGATCTGGATACGGGAGTATATTCAAGAGGTGGGACACATGAATGAGTTTAAGTTCTTAAAACACCTAACTCATATCCTGAATCAGTTGAAATTTGTGTGAAAATTTAAGTGGATCAGTATATCGGCAATCTAAGTGAATTGTTTAATTCTTAATGTGTAACTAAGCTCAACGGTACTTGTGACTTGTCAAAATCTGATATAATCCTTTTACACAAAACTCACAAAAATATTGTCTGTAAATATTTATTTATTGCATTTCTTTACATTCAAAAATTCAAAAAGATTTTCAGTATGTTTTAGCATAAATTTTTTGAAAAACTCAAAAAGATTTTCGACAACTAGTGTTGAAGAGCTAAATTTCAAAATTCCAAGTGCTAGACATGATGAACAAATGGTTTGGGAAAATGTGTTTTGAAAAGAAAATTGATCAAATTTTAAAATGATTCATCAAGAATATTGAGTTATTTTTGAGTGAGAGTCAGTGTTAGTGCATACATTGAATTGTTAAATGTTTGAAATTTACTTTTAGGTAGAGTGAGTTTGTGCAGGTTTAAGTATGAGCTGGATTGATGATCCTGAGCTGGATGATAGCCAAGTTACGATCTTGGAACAACATCAGAAAGAGTCAGACAGATTACGATCCTGAAGCAGATGATGCTGAAGAGCTAACGAAATGCCAGCACATTGCAAGGGGGAGTCTGTTAATTTTGAGAGAAAGAATGAAGCTCAAACACTGATCAAGACTGAAGATGCAAAGACTCGACATGTGAGACTCGTCAACATCTGAGGGGGAGTCTGTTGGTGCACACATCTGTCGTCTTCGTCTTACATCGAGTTTTGGGTTCGTTGCGGTTCGGAACAAGAATGATGTCATCATTCTTGATGATGACATCATCCAAGTGACTAAATGCTTGCATCATCAACAACAACTCACGTGAATATCATAAGAAGATGAAATCAGTTTGCATGTTCTCACTAGAAGACGAAATAGAATTTTAATTGTAACTTTGTGATTTCGCTTTTACAAACATGTGATTTCGCTTATATGGTCAATTGGGATTTCGCTTATGTGGTCATGTGACACAAAAGAGAAATCACAGCAAGTATATATAGGAGTCACATGAGGGAAATCAGTAACTGTTCCTTGTATTCCATACCGAAGTGCTGCCGGTGTGAAGATCGATTGTACAAAACGTTTATTCAATACAATCAGTGTTTTAAAGTGAAGATAAAGTTGTTTCTAGTTTCTTAGTTTCCGCCTCTGAAACGAAGTTAAACTCCTCTGAACGACTCGTTCGGGTCGGTACACGATCCTACACTAACCTTTACCCAATGAACCTAGCCGAATTTGATATTGTGTTAGGAATGGATTGGTTAATAGCCAATAGAGCCAATATTTTATGTGATCAAAAGTCAATACAAGTAAGTTCACCGAAAGGTGAAAAGATCACAATTAAAGGAAATAAGCTAGCTAGATCTACAAAATTCATCTCTATGATGAAAATAGCAAGTTATGCAAGAAAAGGATCGTTAGTGTATATGATTTCCATAATCATTAACACTATAAGCAAAGAATTGAAAGATATTTCCGTAGTATCACAATTCTTAGATGTTTTTTCCTGAAGAGTTACCCGGACTACCACCGGATAGAGAAGTTGAATTCAGAATTCACCTACTACCAGGAACAGCACCGATTGCCAAGGCACCTTACCGTTTGGCACCAGCAGAGATGCAAGAATTAAAGAAACAGTTGGACGAACTACTGGAGGAAGGTTTCATACAACCAAGTTCATCACTTTGGGGAGCACCAATCTTGTTTGTCAAGAAGAAGGACGGATCAATGCGTATGTGCATTGATTACTGAGAATTGAATAAGGTCACGATTAAAAATCGGTACCCATTACCGAGGATCGATGATCTGTTTGATCAACTGTAAGGAGCTCGATTCTTTTTCTAAGATCGATTTACGCTCAGGATATCATCAACCGAAAGTAGAGGAAGAGGACATTCCTAAACCTGCCTTCAGAACGAGGTATGGTCATTATGAAGTTACCGTCATGCCATTTGGTTTAACCAATGCCTCAGCCGCATTTATGGACATGATGAACATAATATGTAAACCATATCTGGATAAATTCATAATTGTCTTTATAGATGATATTCTCATTTACTCTAAGATTAAAGAGGAACATGTAAAGCATCTGCATATGCTTTTAAATTGACTGAGAAAAGAAAAGCTTTATGCAAAATTTTCGAAATGTGAATGTTGGTTACAAGAGGTACAATTCCTTTGACATTTAGTTAATCATGAAGGAATTCATGTGCATCCCACAAAGATCGAGGCGATTACTAAATGGAAAGTCCCTGAATCACCAACGGAGATGAGAAGTTTTCTTGGACTAGCAGGTTATTATAGACGGTTTATCCGAGATTTCTCTAGAATAGCCATTCCTTTGACAAAACTGACCTGTAAATCAGTTAAGTTTGAATGGGGATCAAAATAGGAAGAAGCCGTTAGAATCCTTAAGCAAAGATTAACCAACACACCCATACTAGCATTACCAGAAGGAACTGAAGACTTTGTAGTCTATTGTGACGCTTCTAAGTTAGGTTACGAATGTGTGTTGATGCAACGTCAAAAGGTTATAGCCTATGCCTCTAGACAACTTAAGAATCATGAGGAGAAATATACAACCCATGATTTAGAGTTAGGAGCCACAATTTTTGCCCTTAAAATTTGGAGACACTATCTTTACGGTAGTAAATTTACCATTTTTACCGACCATAAAAGTTTAAGATATGTTTTCAGGCAAAAAAAGTTTAATATGAGACAAAGACGCTGGATGGAAATCCTTAGTGATTATGATTGTAGTATACAATATCATGCAGGAAAGGCTAATGTAGTAGCTGATGCTTTAAGTCGAAAGTATGATGATAAGCCAAGAAAAGTACGTTCTCTCAAATTAAATCTACAATTAGATTTAAATGATCAAATTAGAGAAGTACAAGAATCAGTAATCAAGGATGATACAGAAAAATTAAAAGGAATGATTAAGGAATTAGAACAAGGAAAAGATGGAATTTGGAGATTCCATAAGAAAAGAATTTGGATACCTAAACAAGGAAACCTACGCCACCGAATTTTAGAAGAAGCCCATAAGTCTAAGTATACAATACATCCCGATAGTGATAAAATTTATCAAGACTTAAGAAAGAATTTCTGGTGGATAGGAATGAAAAAGGATATAGCAGCCTATGTTGCCAAGTGTTTAACCTGTTCACAGGTTAAAGTTGAACATCAGAAACCCTCAGGTTTATTACAGCAGCTAGAAATGTCAATATGGAAATGGGAATTGATAACAATGGACTTTGTTACCAAATTACCCAAGACAAGAAAAAGGTAATGATACAATCTGGGTGATTGTGGATAGATTAACCAAATCTGCTCATTTCTTACCGATGAAGGAAACTTTTAGTATGGAACAAAAATAGCCAAGTTATATGTAAATGAAATAGTATCATTACATGGAATTCCTTTTTCTATTGTGTCTGATAGAGATAGCCGTTTTACTTCTCATTTTTGGACTAGTTTCCAAAAAGCAATGGGAACCAAGTTAAATCTAAGCATAGCTTATCATCCTCAAACGGATGGACAAAGCGAAAGGACAATTCAGACAATGGAAGATATTCTTAGAGCTTGTATAATTGATTTCGGAGGAAATTGGGGCGATCATTTACCATTAATAGAATTTTCTTACAATAACAACAATCATACCGGTATCAATGCTGCACCATTTGAAGCACTTTATAGACGAAAGTGTCGAACCCCAGTCTGTTGGGCAGAAATTGGAGAAAAGCAACTATCTGGACCAGAGATAGTGCAACAAACAACGGACAAGATCATTCAAGTCAAGGAAAGACTAAAAGCAGCACGCGATCGTCAAAAGAGTTATGCTGATAACAGGCGAAAACCGTTAGAATTTCAAGTAGGAGACAAAGTATTATTAAAAGTTTCTCCATGGAAATGAGTAGTTAGATTCATCAAAAGAGGAAAGCTAAGCCCCAGGTATGTTGGACCCTTTGAGATTATTAGAAGGATAGGACCCTTAGCTTATAAGCTACAGCTGCCAAAAGAAATGGCAGGAATACATAACGTATTCCATGTATGTAATCTCAAGAAATGCTTAGCAGATGAATCATTAGTAGTACCTCTTAAGGACATAGAGGTAAATGAGAAGCTTAAGTTTGTAGAAAAACCACTACAAATCGAAGACAGAAAGATAAAAAAATCTCAAACACAAGAGATTAGTTCTAGTCAAAGTGAAATGGGATTCCATGAGAGGACCAGAATATACTTGGGAGCTTGAAGCCGAAATGCAAAGGAAATATCCACACCTGTTCCAGTAGACCTCGAGGACGAGTTCTAAAACAGGGTGGGGAGGATATAACAACCCTCCTAAAAGTCTTATAACACGCCCTAGGACGCCACGTGTCCGTATCGTGTCAAGTCTAGTGATCGATGCAGTAGAGCTAGGGCCTACCCTAGGCTGTCTCGCAAGGCGCGAGAGCCCCTCTTGTTTCGCTCGCGGGCCGCCAGAAACCCTCTTATCAGCACTATAAATAGGATCGAAGGGCTTCAGTTGATTTTCGTTCAAAACTTTCGAATCTCTCTCAAATTCTGAATATTAGAAGTAATACTCGGGCATTATACCCACTAAATAGCGAAGCTTTGCCTCGATGTAAGTATCATAACCCCCGGTTACGTATTAGTTACGCTGCCCGATTGATCTAGTGCTCCGT
Source organism: Helianthus tuberosus (assembly GCA_030545235.1). Classification (NCBI taxonomy): domain Eukaryota; kingdom Viridiplantae; phylum Streptophyta; class Magnoliopsida; order Asterales; family Asteraceae; genus Helianthus; species Helianthus tuberosus. Next base: position 19,704 of record JARYGA010036713.1, on the reverse strand, counting down.
AACGCATGTCGGGGCTCTGCCTGACTTAGTCGTTGGAGTTCTGTCTCGGGGAGGGTATAGCTAATGTAAATTTAGGTTATTATACTAACACGTGTGCATTTTTTAAATTAATAGATTATAACCAGGAAGTTACAAGGAAATACTTAAATTAGCAATGTCAGTTTATCCTCTTTTTGTAAATTCTTTTTGTAAACTGTTTTTACAAAATCTAAATCGTTTTACATTATAATTAACAGTGATTGAGTATTTGTAATTCTACAATTATCATCGGTATGATGGGGTTTTGTATACATAACTTGCTACTACACTGTGAGTAGTAGCATAACCAAAAGTCAGGATTGACAGTACCGTGGGTGGTAATTAAAGTAGAAGTAAACAAACGTAATTGCTGGATTGCCCTCAATGCTGTAAAATGATAAAACTACTTTTGATTAAACTAGGATTCACTCACAAGTATTTTCCACTGACAAAAATGTTTTAATCGCGTTTCAGGTAACAAAATGTGAAAGCCAAATACAAACCAGCTGGAAAGCACTGAAGGCTTGGAAAAGTGGCTATAAAAGTTACCTAAATAAAGAAGAAGTTTTATTTCAATAAATTAGGGTTTATCCCTACAAACATATTATGAATGGAAACTTGGGTTTTACCCGTGTGTTTATTATTTATAAAATGAGGTGTTTTACTCTGATAAAATATTTCCTAACTACGGTCCTGATGTAAATTACGCTGCCAAAATTAAATAAATACCGATACCACCGAATGTGTGAGCTCGCGGCCGCCCACCTCCCGGGGCAAGGGGTCGGGGGTTGCGACAACTAGGACCCATATGTATTGACAAACATGTAAAACTGATACAAGATCATTTTGAATTGTCCCAAGTTATTAATAAAAGATGTGCACTTAAATCAATTTTGAAAATGTTTTCAAAATGTGTCGGTTGATTGTATTAACTAGTGAAAACTGACGTATTTTTAAAAGACAAAGCTACAGGTACAAATACGTAAATAGGCTAGAAGCTGCTCGGTATTGCTAGAAAAGGAATTTGCAACTCCTTTGCATAAGCCTATTAGTCTATTGAACTCATTTTGTACATTTTATGATCTGCCTGTGGATATTTACTTTACAAGCCGTTTTTTATTATTATTTCAAACTTTAAACTATCGGTTTGTAATAGTAATTTTACTCCAAGACTTTCGTTGTGTTGTTCTTGTATATTTGACTATGACAATACCAATCTTATGTCACAATACTCCCCACCGGGTTTGTGGTTGAAATATCGGAGTGTGACAACCCTAAAACTCATATCTGAACTACAATATACAGTAAACAGACAAAAAAGAAGCATGCACAATCGAATGAATGGAAAGAAAAAGAAATATAATCAAGAATCAACAATAAGCATCAAGAATCAAGATGATGAATAGATAGAAAAGGGAATCGTGCCTTGGTGATGAAGATCTTTCAGGGATGGATGATTGGGAGATGTAACATTGAAGACACAAAAACCCTAAGATGTGAATGAGGATTATGGTTGCAATACTCTTATCACTGCAGGTGCGATGTTGAAGATGTTTAGGAGGCAAAGAGAGAAAGAGAGGAAACCCTAATCGCTGTTTGTGAGAATGTGAGGTATATGAAAGAAAAGAGCGGGTTATAACATTATATATGATACGAATTCTGACCTGTTTTAGGAGATGCATAGTCTATAGCGGATACACCAAAGGGAAATGAATTGTTGTGAGTTTTGGCGGGAAAATAGTGAAGTGAGACACTAGAAGGGGGACATTGTCCCCTAATTATGAACTTTATTAGTTAGGATAGATATGAAGTAACCGGTTTAATAGGATTAATCCGCGTCATATCTCGTCATATCTCATCAATAATAACAATTTTAAAGAAATTATCTATACCTACTAAAAAAATGTAAAATATATAAAACTAAATATTTAGTATTCATCGTCGCTGGGTAGTCGAAATACGAATTATATTCTTTTGAATTTAAATACAATTAATATCAACAATGTGAAAAAATACGTAAAAAATAAAACATCTACTAGACATAAATGTAAAATACAAAAAAGTAAATATCTATCCTTCATTATGATTATGATTGGGTAGTCAGAGTGCGTGATTATGTCACGTCGAATTTACGGACCACATAAATGTAAAACACAAAAAAAATTAATATATAGTCTTCATCGTCGTCGGGTAGTCGAAATGCATACTTATATTCCGTCATGCTTACCTATCGTAGCACATACGAAAGCCGTTTATAATACCAAATAATATACTTTATTTTTAATACAACTATGTTCTAATAAACTTTTTATCGGAATATTGTCATTTTTTAAACATAATTGTGTATTTAGCATTTTTTAAAAGCTAACCAACAAATGTTATCAGAGTAAAACCTAGTCTTCAAGGAAGTGTGTAATTATGATTCACCAAATTTACTCATTACATAAATGTAAAACAAAAACTGTAAATACATAGTCTTTATCTTCATCGGGTAAGCGGAGTGCGTATTTATATTTAGATATTGTTACCAATTCAAACACGTGCAAAATCCGTTTATGGTATTGAAAGTTAATATATTTTAAATACAACTTTGTTTTTAATAAAATATATATTGAAATACTGAGAAATAAATAAATAACGAAACATGTATTTAGAATTTATAAATAAATAAATAATGTATTTAGAATTTTAAGAAAATATGAACTAAGAAATTGTTTTTATAGAATTTTAAGAAAATATGAACTAACAAATTTTTTTAGAGAAAAAATCACGTTAAAGAAAAATAAAATATACTAAAAGGAAAAATTGATTTGGCGGCCGACACACAGGTACAATCTGCATGAATTTCTCCAAATGGGCTGCTCATTTTATTGTGTTTCTTATTTGACAAATGTACACATACCTTACTAGAAGCAAGTTTTATTACTTAACTATCAGAATTTGTCCCGCTTATTACATTGGTTGTAGCAATAATTTGGTTGGTATCGGTTCGACATTAACCGAAAAAGAAAACCCTTATAAAAATATAATCGTGATATGCCTAAAAAGATATCGACACGATACCTACACAACTTAAAATTGTGATACGTCCAAAAGAACATCGACGAATGTTTCACGGGAAGTCGTATATATAATGAATGAACCAATGGTATTCTTTAACAACAAATTCAGATAGATTTCCTAAATAGATATATATTTTTTAAGTTCTTTACCGTATCAGAAGTGTCCTTCTCAAAAAGAAAAAAAGATAGAACTGCAAATCAGGTGCAAGGAAAGTAAAACTGAAAAAATCCGATGGCTGCTACTATTAGCAACGAACTGTATTTTGTATAGTACTAGTATATAATAATATAATTTCAACATGTGTTGTCTAATCCAAATATCTTATCAATCCTCTATAAATAGTCTTGGGCTTTCTTTGATGCTCAATAGCAACCGAGTTTGAATACATAATATTATTATTCAAAAGTATCATTAAGCATGTCTTTTAAACAAGAAGTTATCCGCCCCGTTCGCAACCTTCCTCCAAGTGTTTGGGGAGATAAGTTTCTCAACAATGATAAGGTAGGTAAATTAATAGAAATCATAAAGTTATGGTTCTTTTATGTATGTATGTATGTCAAACTTTATAGACTTATAGTTATGTATGTATGTATGTATGTCAAACTTTATAGACTTATAGTTATACTTCATGGGTGAATACAGAAAGCAGACCTTGGTGAGGTAGAACAGATAGCCGAAGATTTGAAAGAACAAGTGAGGGAAGATATAACAGTGGCTTTAGGAAATCCAAAGGAACATACAAATCTGTTAAAATTAATTGACGCAATCCAACGTCTAGGCATATCCTATTATTTTGAAGAAGAGATTGCAAATGCTCTACAATACGTGTATGAAGCATACGGCGATGACTGGAATGGTGATAACATCTCCATTTGGTTTAGACTCCTACGCCAACATGGCTTCCATGTTTCATGTGGTAAGCATGCATAAATTTTATAAATATGTGTGTATATATATAACATGCAAAACCGGTTAAAAATATGTTTTATATATGATTACAACAGATATATTTAACAAGTATAAGGACAAGCATGGAGCTTTTAAGGAATCATTAACCAATGATGTTGAAGAAATGCTCGAGTTGTATGAGGCAACAAGCTTGAGGATACAAGGCGAAGTTGTACTAGACGAAGCACTAGATTTTACGAGAACTCATCTCAATGACATAGCCAAGGATCCTCTTCACAACAACTTTATTATGTCTACCCATATACAGGAGGCACTAGAGACACCTTTTCATAAAAGGATACCAAGACTAGAAGCGTTGAGCTACATTCGTTTCTACGGAAAACAAGCTTCTCATGATGAGACTGTGCTTAAGTTGGCCAAGTTAGGGTTCAATTTGCTTCAGTCAATACATAAGAGTGAGCTCAGCCAAGTTTCCAAGTAATCGCATAGAACTCGGTCTTTAATTTAACTTATGTGCTCATAGACGTACTTATACTTTATGTTAATTTATATAGGTGGTGGAAAGACATTGATGCCCCAAAGAACCTACCTTATGTAAGAGACAGAATTGTTGAAAGCTACTTTTGGGCATGTGGTGTATACTCAGAACCAAAATATTATCTTGCTAGGGTTTTCTTAGCAAAACTGACTCAAACCGCAACACTTATTGATGACACTTATGATGCGTATGGTACTTACGAGGAACTTGAACGTTTTACAGAAGCAGTTGGCAGGTATCTCTATCCATAGCAAAATGAAAGTATGTGGGCTAAATATCAATTATTACAAATCAAACTAATAAAACAACTCGTATATGAATCACAGGTGGTCTCTTACATGCTTAGATATGCTTCCAGAATACATGAAACTGGTGTACAAGACTTTACTGGATCTGTACCAAGAAATGGAACCAATCATGGAAAAAGAGGAAATAACACCTCTTTTTAATCGTTCTAAAGAGTTTGTAAGTTTCAACAACTTTCAGTCATAATAACATTTAAACTTAATATACGGAAAAGCAATTAATTAACGACCATAAACATTTTCATGTACAGATGATAGAGACTATCAAAGGCTACATGATAGAAGCAAAATGGGTAAAGGAGGGGCACATACCAACAACAGATGAGCATGCGTCAATTGCCTTTGTGACTGGTGGTGGCGGCTTGATGATATCATCATGTTATCTTGGCATGGGTGAGATAATCACAAATGAGGCGATCAAATGGACTGCTACTGAACCTCCTCTTTTCAAAGCTTGTTCTGCCATTGGTAGACTCCTAAATGATATTGCCGGCTACAAGGTAAGTCATCTTCTATATTTATCACAAAATGTGTTTATTTGGGGCTATGCAATGAGATGAACATCTTTTGCATACTGTTTTTTTTTTTTTTTTACTTCCTGCTGTTTTACCATTGTTTGAAAATGGTCCGGTTTCGAATTCTGATAAAGCTTTCAATCGATACAATTTAAAAGTTATATAAAACTAGAAGAAAATATTCAAAGTTTTTGAAAACTTCAAATATATACATGCTCAAAGTAACACTTATCACCCTAAACCTAATTCAAGTTAAAAAATCAATCGACCAAACATGAAACAATCTTTAAAAATTTTGGTCTGACCTGTGTGACGACACAAAAACCCGCCGCTTCAACATGTTACAACTTATAAACCATTGCTTAAAGTTCTTGTAAAAATGCAGAAGGAGCGAGAAAGAGAGCATTTCCCATCCATTGTTGAATGTTACAAAGAGCAATATGATGTCACCGAGGAGTATGCCATTGACTTGGTACACAAGCAAATAGAAGACGTGTGGAAAGATATAAACCGAGAGTCCCTCATGTGTAAAGAGGTTCCGAGGCCTCTCATAACGGTTGTGATAAACTATGTACGCACATTGTACTATTTGTACAAATATAATGACAATTTCTCAGAAGTGGGAGAAGACATGAAAGATCATATCCAGGCTTCGTTCGTTCATGCTATGAGCATATGAGTTCAACTCTTCTTCTCTGAAGTATTTAGCATACTCGAAAGTTGTTCGCTTATGTTCCTTGAATAATGGTTGATTATGTTTGTTCTCTATTATTGGGTCTCAAGTTTACTTGCTGTTAGTGTGTGGATTTTAATTATCCATTTAATTTGTATTTCTATGTTTTACTAATAAAATAGCTTTTCTAATTTTCAAATTATTGCATACAGCATTCAACTGGAACATTTTGACACTTAACAGGTAATTGATTTGAAGCCCAACTAAAAAATCCTGATCATAGAAACACAAGAACAATAAGAAACAATTTAATTATGTAAAACTCGACATACAAAACTTAACAATCCCTAAACCAATTATATCTCAAAACTAAATTAAATAAAACTTAAACAAACCTGATAGATCTGAACAGTTTATTTTAAACTCTAATTTATCTGCATAAACCATGCATCTGTAACTTCATATATCTCCTCCCTCCTTTATCTTTGGAAACTAATCCAAATTATGCCAACAGTCTCCCCCTAATTTGGATTTAGATCCACTCTACCCTTCTCCGTGGGTTCACACCGGTTTGTCCTTAGGATCTCCACGACTCCGTCCCCACTATTCTTTTGGACACATGAACTCGCATAACCACTGTTCTGGCTATGATTTTGGTTCTCTGATCGAGCCAAATACTATAGGGTGATAATCATGCTGGGATTAGACAGAGAATACTTACTAAGGGGGTCTTTGTGATTCCTTTTTTTCCACATCCTTTAACTTATTAACTTTTATAAGTTAACTAGGTTATAACCCTGTGTATTACACGGGTTAAGTAAATAAAATATCAAATAGTTAATAACGAATATTTAACAATTATAGAACGATATTTTAAGACACTTTTCTGATATCCAAACAAAATTTTGTTTTATGTATGATCAATACTTGTGATGTTTGTCAAGTTTATAAATATGAAATCATTTGAACCATCGATTAAAAGACAAACTGTATCATCGACTTTCTCACGACGTGAACCCAAGTTTTATTTAAATAACAGTGGTCTTAATTTATTAGTTCTAAAAATATTGTTGAAATGTTTAGATTAGGCATACAGCAATTAGCCAATTAGATAAACTTATAGCTACAAAATAATATTTAAATTAATTAGATAAGTATAAATTATCGGTAATTATTAAGTTATATAACTTTAAAATTTAAATATATGGACTTGAGTTGCATCTTAAAATGATGGTTGTTTTTTGATAAATTCATTAGTATGATAAATGTAGTTATTATTCTTCTTGTATTTTAAATATATTAAATAAATAAATTATTTGTTAAGCAAGAAAATTATTCCCTTCACCCTCATTATGAAAATGCTCGATATTTGTTTCAATTATTAAGATATAATTTCTAACCTAGTAATTAATATAAATAAGAAAATCTTTCCCTCCACCCTCGTTATGAAAATGCTCGATATTTGTTTCAATTATTAAGATATAATTTCTAACCTAGTAATTAATATAAATAAATAATAAGATAATTTATGGAACTTTATCTGTAATTTCTTAAACGTTTGAAACAAATATTAAATTTTATAATTTAAATTAAACAATAATTATCTACAATTAAGTAAGAGTAGATGGTCTAGAATAATAACCTACTAATTAATATAAATAAATAATAAGATAATTTATGGAACTTTATCCATAATTTCTTAAGCTCTACCACGTTTTCTGGATTCACTGAGGGGAAAGCAGGAGGTGTCGGTTGGAATTTTGGGTAGAATGGATAAGGATTATTCATAAGGTTTTGAAATTCCCAGTCACTTGTCCACCATTCTTCCACCGGATTTGGGAGCGGTTGTTGTGGTATTGTTGGTTCAGGGTTTATCGGTTCTGGGTTTATTGGCATAGCGGGGTAAGCTGACATATTCAGATTAATTTCTTCAGGTACTGGCTTGTCATAGAGTGTCAGGATTTCCAAGATTCTTAATTAAGTTTTATTTTTATTTATTTACAATCCTATTCGTCATGATTTATTTAAAACATTACATAAGATAAATTACTTATTAGGGCATAACATGCCTCTTTAAAATTCCATTTATATACAAGTTCACATACCTCACGGAGGATCACTCAACACTCGGCCGAAGGTGTATTTTTGTGAAAACTCTCGAGAGAGGCATGGAACTTACTCCTACCATAAGCTTGCCAAGCAATCAATCCTCCTCCTTTTTAACTATACACCTTTGTAAATATCAAGAGGACTTTGGGGAAGGGTTAGGCTTGGGTTAAAGGTAGGTGGTTGGGTTAGTGGTTAGTAGAAAAGGGCGAAAGGCGTAAAAGCATCGGTTTTCGTAACTTTTTATTTTGATGAAGCAATTTTTCAAACAAAGTTCTTTTTGATAAACTTGTTTGTTTATTTCTTTTGACTTCATCATCATTTTTTTTTATAAGGAAGTCATAAGAAAAACCGAGCTTTGTTACTAAAAAAAAGGGTTTAAAATGAAAAAGTGTTTTGGTGGGTAAAAAGGGTGTTTGATTTGGGTTAAGAAATGAAAAGAAATGAAAAGGTTTAGGCTGAAAGGGGTTAACTAGGGGGATTTTGGGTAGGTGGTAAAAAAAATAATAGTGTAGAAATAAAAAGGGTTGGTCCTAATGCCTCCATCATTTACTTACTCGGGTTTAAGTTGGTAAAGACCGGGAATGTATCGTCATGGCAAGATCTAGAGTCGTAAGAACCAAGCGGCTATTCACACAAGAAACGAAAAATGAGCATTTAGTTTAAAGATATGTATTTATATGCTCAATAAAGGCTTAAAACTCACTTTTTGTGGGAATGGGTTTTTATGTGATCAAGTATATATAATCAAATTTTAACTAGATTTGTCATGCTGTTTCATAATTCTCTTATGTTGGTACTTTTTATCACGACGCTATCGGTTGTAAATTTGTAAAAATGTAACCTTTTAAAATTTGAAATTCCCAAATTAAACCTAGACAAGTAAGTAAAAAAAATAAAAAATAAATTGAAAAAAAATTTGGGGTGTTAAGCAGTTCCAATAGAGTTTTGTGTAAGCCTTGTAATTAGGACTTGCAAAATTCAAGGTTTTAGCATCCCCCCCCCCCCCACACATTTAAATTACACATTGTCCTCAATGTGTCCCAAAAATAAGTTTTTAGGTTGATTAAATGTGTAAAAAGGTGTGAAAAAGCAAAAATTTATGTTACTGGGCGTCTGGACACGGCCCCATGGTGTCCGGGCACGGCCCCGTGTTCAGATTGCCAGTAACAGAAAAGAAATTAAAGTAACCGAAGGCTGGACACGGGGGCGTGTTCAGTGAGCACGCCCCGTGTCCAGGTACCTGAACTGGGCAACTTCCTGCAGATGGTTGAGCACGGGTCGTGTTGGGTGAGCACGGCCCCATACTGAACTTGCTGTAATGAAGAAAAATCGTTGGGTGGTCCTGTTTTTGTGCATGGGGTGCTGGTGCAAGTTTCCCCTGGTATCCTTCACTATCCCGAGTGTGGTTTTCCCATTACATCATCATCCAAACACCAAATTAATTAAAACCATCATTCATTAAAATAGAGAAAGTTACATAATAAACCTAATAAATTACAATTCTAGATAAATAGGTCAAAAGAAACACAAGGAGTCTAAACCAAGAAGTTCTAGCCTAAAGTTTATTCTACTAGCAAAATTTCCGAAAGGATAATTCTCTCAGTTTGATAAGGCTCGAAAAACTTCTTCCTTCGGATATGGGTTCCTCATACGTCGGCAAGCCATTCCTCTATCTCCCTTGGGAGAATAAAGGCGGGCTCATTTGCATCAGTTTGAGGGGGCGCAATCTCCACCGGGACTTCTTGCAAATCTTCAAGAGGAGGCTACGCGGGGATATCATCCCACCCGGTGGGATTATTGACTCTAAGTGCTAGGTTCCAATCCTCTTGAGGGATGATTGGCTCCATGGGAGGCGTCACATGAATGTTCAACCTCTGGTACAAGAGGTTGATTTCTTGAAAACTGTTTTCCAACCGCACCGTAAGATAGTTTATATGGTCTATTAGGACCTCCTCTACCGATGTCATCTCATCTAGAGCTTCACGTAATGCCATCACGTAGCGTACGAGAGTTGCTTCAATTGAGGACCTCCGATCTCTTCGACTGTTTCTGGAATGTGCCGACGAAGTTCCACTGTTTTGGCTTCACATTCTACGAAAACAAACTGAAAAGAGTTTATTTTAATGAAACAGTAACCTCGGACACGGCCCCGTGCTCAATGAGCACGGCCCCGTGTTCACCTTTTCTGCAGACTTCTGGAACAAGGAATCTTGGAGTTTTAAATTATTTTACCAATTTAAGAAGCGATTTTTAGCAGAAAAAACTTAAAACAATGTTATAAAACTTATTTTTAACAAGATTCCTTGAACAAAAACCTAACAAACATCACAATAAAGCTTGGAGTCATGGTGACCTCAAGCTCTAATGGAGGTGTTGAGGTGAAAAATGAAGAAGAAGGGAATGGACAAGAGAGGAAAGGACAAGATGGTTGTTGAGAACCTTCTTTTAGAAAATACCTAGGATGGTATGTGTAAAGATCCCACCAAATCTCTGTCCCTGGAATGATCCAAATGTGCAGGATTCTTAGCTGCATTTATAGAAAACGACAGCACGCTGCACACAGCCCCGTGTTGGCTGGACACGGCCCCGTGTGCAGACGAAGTCCTGACACATTTTGTCCGTATTCTAACAAAAAGTCAGAAAAGAATCTTTTGGTGGACACGGGGGCTTGTTGACCTGGACACGGCCCCGTGTTGAGAGGTTGTTTATAAAGTTTCGTCTATTCCTAAGGAAGTCATCTGGATCGGGTGGTTCCTTACTGGATGGAACAACCCCAAAGTGCCTGAGATACCTTAATTGCTCTAGATTAAGACGAGAACGCAAGAGGTTGTCGGTGAGGGTGATTCCTATGCTATATGTAGGTGGACAAGTCCAACCCTTTCCCGGGCTTTCGTTAAAGAAAGTGTATGCCGAATCGCTCAGGTCTATGTATGCACCGAACGAAGTCGATGGAGAGTCCTTCACGGCACAATCGACACAGGGACGACTATCGCTCAAGTCCTCACTAGAGTTAGAGGTGATTTCGGGACAACGAAGTTGTTTTTATTTGAATGCGATCCCAATAATTCTCTTTGGGTATCTTCTTGAGGTGACTTAATGGAATCCATTTCAAGTTCCTTTACCCAATTAAGAATTAAATCTTCCATTTGAAATAATTCATCAAAAAGCATTTCTCCTAGAAGATTCGATTGGGAGCATTCGAGGGAGAGATAGGGATTGTTTTTACTTTCGCCCCTCTTAAGGCTACAGGAAAACAATGGGTCTATATAATGGGGCTTATAGTTTAGATAATAACATTCTAAATCATTATGAGGGCCGCCACATATTTGACACCACGTACCATAGAGTGTCGAAAGTAAAAAATATCAGTATCACTCATGTTTGTGTCAGAAATTACCAACCGTCGGGATCTTACGGTTCTGTTTTCAGTAACTGAAACTTGGCCACGGGGCGTGTTGAGTGGGAACGGCCCCGTGCTTAGCTTTCTGTCTGACTTAAAACAGGATTGCCAGTACCAAAGATTGGGCACGGGGGCGTGTTCAGCGGGCACTCCCCGTGCTGAGTTCTGCAGAAGCTGGAAATCTAAGAAAAATCCTAAAAAAATAGAAAAATAAGAAAAAAACGATTAGGCCGTTGATTCCTAACTTTCTTAAAATTCTTGTGTCCCCGGCAGCGGCGCCGAAAACTTGATGTGTGCGGTGTGTTATGGTTTTTAATGTATATTTTAAGCCCTTTAACACTTTTTAGCCAAGTTTTAAATTTATAAAACACGATATTTACTAACACTAAACACACATATGGGCAAGTGCACCCATCGTGAGCGTAGTATAGTGTTGGTAAGATACCGAGGTCGTCCAAGGACATAAGAGCTTTTAGTACCGGTTTATCCTCAACGTCTAATCAAATCAAAAATTTAGAAAAAGGTTTTAAACTAATAAAAATAAAATTAACTAAAATGCTGAAAAAATAAAAATAAAACAGATAGACAAGATGAATCACTTGGATCCGACTCGTGTTTAGTGTAACCTTTGATTATTTCCGCACTTTTGCACTTTTTAAGAGATTATCTTAGTTTTTGTAGTAGGCCCCTCTTTTGAAGGTGACGTTACCCTCAACCCAGTAGTTTGAGTCAGCAAGGATACAATCCTAAAGGGTTGGATTATTGAAAGATAATTAATTAAGTTATTAATGCATATTGTGGAAGGCCCCTCTTTTGAAGGTGACGTTACCCTCGGCTAAGTAGTCCGAGTCAGCAGGGATACAGTCCTAAGTAGCCGGGTTAAAGTATTAATAGTAGTTTACATATGAGGGGATCAAGGAGTTCAGACCCCCGCCATCCAATACCAGTGGGTATTGAAGGAGGTCCTACTAAAGTTGAGCCAGGTCCTTGCAGGATCTATACACTGAACAAGGCAAGACTCTTACCAAACCGTTCCCTTAACCCCCGACCAGGTAGCCAACATACCTCCATATAGACCGTGGAGATATGAATGGTGAAAATCTTTTATTTTATATAGACAGTAAAATAATGCCAAGACACCACGGACAAACGATAAGGAAGACTCACCTTCAACATAAGAAACTAGTTATTAAAGTCATTAATACATAACCAAATAAAAAGTGCGAAAAGATTAAAAATAAAAAGTATTACTCTAGACACTTGTATTCACCAAGTGATATAAGAGACTTAGGCAAACATGGCCTTTGATTGTCAAGAACTCTTACGATCAATCTTGGATCCCGAGACTACTACACACACTCTATGATGGATGATGGATGATGGTGGTGGATGATGGTTGTGATGGTGGTGGAGGATAGGTGTAGTGTGAGAGGGGTGGTTTGCCAAGGGATGGTTTGCAAGTGAGCCAAGCACCCCTATTTATAGCCTGCACAGAAGCCCGGACATGGGCTCGTGTCCATTGGGCACGGCCCCGTGTCCACCCTTCTCTCTTTCTTCAATTAATGCAGTTTGTCTGCATTAGTTGACCACGCCCCCGTGTCCACTGGGCACGACCCCGTGTGCAGAAGCGTAACTGTACTATCAAGATTTCCTCTGATTCTGCGAATCTTAGAGTTAACCATGGCCCGTGTCCGCTGGGCACGCCCCCGTGGTGGGTGATAGAAGCTTCTACAACTTTGTCTTTTCTGCAGACACTTGGGCACGCCCCCGTGCTCACCGAGCAGGGGGCGTGTTCAGCCTTCTGTTCTCTTGTTTTGCTTGGGAAGATGCTGTCGAGGGGTTGGGCATGCCACGTTTATTTCTTTTCTTGTATTTATGCTGGATTTGGATGCATTTTTGCTTCTTTTGTTCATTTAAGCTCTTTTAACCCTGAAAATACAAAAGGAAGACAAAAGCGCACTTTTTCCAACATTAGTACTAAAAAAGGGTTAGTTTTATGCCTCATTTGATGTAATTTATATGTTGCATTTTGCACACATCAATGACCATTCGATCGAATGGTCTTTCGATCGAATGGCTTGTACGAGTTGGTTTCTAACTTTTTGTTTCGTGCGTTGGGCGTTGCGATGAATGGCGAGTAAGCGATGCGATAGTATTACACATCAGTTACAAAAATAACATAACCACCCTAATAATCATAAAAGTAACTTGTATTTCAGGTCGCGATGCGATGTGATAGAATTGCTATTGCGTTTTTGAATAATCACCTTAAAACAACATAACATGCACAAGTAACACATAGTAGCACACACACGTAAAACAATATCCATAACCTGTAATTCGAGTTGTGATGTGATAGCGACGTGATAGCGTTTAGTAGATTAGCGTTAGTTACGTTTATCGCATTGTTACTTCACATATTAAACAATCGTAAAACAACAAATAGCGTCAAGCGAGTGTCGATTATCGAGTCAATGTGTACAAGTAATAATTAAGCAAGGAATGACATATCCGATTAGCAATCTTTCCTTTCTTTGACTTTGACCTTGAAAGTCGGGTTGTTACAGCCTCCCCTACTTTAGGAATTTCGTCCCGAAATTTAAGGTGCAGGCGTAACAAACAGTTGTGGATACTTAGCCTTCATATTACTCTCGAGTTCCCAGGTGAACTCGGCGCCGCATTTGCCTTCCCAGCGAACCTTCACAATGGGAATGTGTGAGCGTTGGAGTTTCTTAGTCTCTTGGTCCATGATCTCGACTGGTTTTTCCATGAAGTGTAATGTTTCGTCCATTTGTAGATCCTCAATGGAGACATGTAAGTGCTGGTCGGCTGGACACTTTTTGAGGTTCGAAACATGGAAAGTCGGGTGGACGTTACTAAGTTCCTCTGGTAGTTCGAGTCTGTAGGCCACTTAGCCAATTCTTTCCAGAATTTTAAAGGGTCCAACATATCGAGGCACGAGCTTTACTTTCTTGCCCGAATCTAATCACCCCCTTCCAAGATGAAACCTTTAGGAGTACGTGATCACCAACGTCAAATTCAAGGGGCTTACGGCGTCTATCGGCGTAACTCTTTTGACGACTCCGAGCTTTTAGGAGATTGTCTCGTATTTGGAGGATCTTGTCAGTCGTTTCTTGCAATAACTCAGGACCGGTAATTTGCGCATCCCCGATCTCGTGCCATACAATAGGCGATCGACATTTTCTTCCGTATAATGCTTCAAATGGTGCCATTTGAATACTAGAGTGATAACTTTTATTGTACGAAAATTCGACTAAAGGTAAACGCGAATCCCAATTACCATCGAAATCTGTAACACACGAGCGAAGCATGTCTTCAAGGGTACGAATCGTGCGTTCAGTCTGACCATCGGTCTGGGGATGGAATGCGGTACTAAGATTGAGAGTAGTCCGAGAGCAGATTGAAAATTTTCCCAGAGGCGCGAAGTGAATCGACCATCGCGGTCAGAGATGATATCGCCAGGTGTCCCGTGTCGACAAATGACTTCATCGGTATAGATCCGAGCTAATCGTTCTACCTTGTAGTCTTCCCATATTGGCAGAAAGTGAGCAGATTTGGTAAGACGATCAACAATAACCCAGATGTTATCGTGACCTGATGGTGTGCGCGGAAGTTTCGTAATAAAATCCATGGCTATACTCTCCCATTTCCACATAGGGATCTCGGGTTGCACGAGTAAGCCAGAGGGTAGTTGTTGCTCAGCCTTGACCTTTGAACAGGTTAGGCACTTTGAAACATAGATAGCGATATCCTTCTTCATGCCCGGCCACCAATACCTGTAGCGGAGGTCCTGGTACATCTTATCGGCACCGCGATGAATGGAATATCGAGACTTGTGGGCTTCGCTTAGTAGAATCTCTCGTAAATTAATGCATTTGGGAATCCAAATTCGGTCTAGATAGTGAAATATACCATTCGATTTATTCACTAGCTGTTCACCGTTGTTGATAATCCTTTCCTTCTTCAAAGTGCGTTCGGTAAAACAAGCATGTTGAGCGTCACGGATAAGAGCTTCGAGATTGTGCTGGGCTTGAGTGTTACGAACGCTGTGCAAATAGCTTCGTCGACTGAGAGCATTGGCGACGACATTTGCTTTGCCTGGATGGTAAGAATCTCACAGTCGTAATCGTTGAGAAGTTCTACCCATCGGCGTTGGCGCGTTGGCGCATATTCAGTTCTTTCTGGCTCAAGATGTGTTGTAGGCTCTTATGGTTGGTGAAGGCCGTACACTTAGTACCATAAAGGGAGTGTCGCCAAATCATTAACGTGAAAACAACTGCACCAAGCTCGAGATCGTGGGTTGTATAGTTCTTCTCGTGGATCTTGAGCTGACGAGAGGCGTACGCGATAACCTTGTCCCGTTGCATAAGAACACATCCGAGACCGAGGTTAGAGGCATCGCAATAGACTACGAATTCGTGGTTTCCGTCGAGTAACGTGAGCACGGGAGCATTGCAAAGCATGAGTTTTAGGGTTTGAAAGGCTTCCTCTTGTTCGGTTCCCCAAACAAAAGGTTTATCCTTGTGCGTAAGAGAGGTGAGAGGGACAGCGATCTTCGAGAAATCGGCGATGAATCAGCGATAATAACCCGCCAATCCGAGAAAAGAACAGACTTCAGACGGGTTCTTTGGTGTAATCCAACTCTTAACTGCTTCTATCTTCACAGGATCGACATGAATACCTTGACTATTGACAATGTGACCGATGAATTGAACCTGCTTAAGCCAAAATTCGCACTTGGAGAACTTGGCGTAGAGGCGGTTTCCCTGGAGTAGTTCAAGAACCAAAAGGAGATGTTGCGCCTGTTCAGCTTTTGACTTGGAATAGATCAGGATATCATCGATGAACACGGTGACGAAGCGGTCGAGAAAGGGTTTACACACGCGATTCATTAGATCCATGAAACTGCGGGGGCGTTGGTTAGACCAAAAGTCATAACGACAAACTCATAGTGACTGTATCGGGTTTAAAAAGCGGTTTTGGGTATATCTTCCTCTTGAATTCATAACTAGTGATTGCCGGAGCGTAGGTCAATCTTGGAAAAACATGTAGCACCTTGTAGTTGATCAAATAAATCGTCAATTCGAGGTAAGGGATAGCGATTATTGATGGTAAGCTTATTCAATTCCCTGTAGTCGATGCACATCCGAAACGATCCATCCTTCTTTTTGACGAAAAGGACAGGTGCGCCCCATGGAGAGGTTCTTGGGCGAATAAAGCCTTTATCAAGCAAATCCTGGAGCTGACTCGAGAGGTCGCGCATTTCAGAGGGAGCGAGACGATAAGGCGCTCTAGCGACAGGATTTGCTCCAGGAATGAGGTCAATTCGAAAATCGATATCATGAGTTGGCGGTAAACCAGGTAAATCATCAGGATAGACGTTAGGAAAATCACGAACCACAGGCACCTTTTCCATTGCCTTCTCTTTCTTTTCCTTCTCCGCTACTACGATGTGCGCCAAGAAAGCGTTGTATTACTTGTGGAGGTACTTGCTAGCTTGGACACATGACATGAGTTATAATTTCTTCGAAACAACTTCGCCATAGACACACAATTGGTTGCCGTTTACGAGAGATAAACGAATCATTTTATCGAAACAAACAATTTCAGCATGATTTTCACGAAGAAAATCCATGCCTACTATGACGTCGAAACTACCAAGCTGGATCGGGATGAGATTGATGGGGAAAACGTGACTGTTGAGCTCAAGGGTACAATCACATAGAACGGAACTAACAGTGACGGTTCTTCCAGTGGCAACTTCTACGTCGAATGTTGATGGGAGGTTAACGCGTTTACGATTTAGGAGCCTTTCGAATTCGAACGATACAAAACAGTTATCGGCTCCAGTATCAAACAAACACGAAGCGTATATACCATTTACGAGAAACGTACTGACGTGATGTCGAAGTCTCACTCAAATTTAATCCAAATACTACTAGATAGCTAGCGGTAAGTGGGTATCGAACACAGGGAGTTTGTGGAATGTACGTTATCTAAATGTATGTCCAAATTGACTAAAGTAAACTAAATTGCAAAACTATATTCAGAGATTTGGTTGTTTGGTTTTGAAAACTAAAATTAACTAATTAAATTGCAAAAGAAAAGTTTGGTTTGTAAACAGTAGCGGAACAAATGACCATCCTAAGTCTCCGATTTACTTTGACATTCATGTTAAAGTTCACTAGAAAGAACCACATAGACATGGTTCGTGTGTTGTTACTTGTTGTGATGAAAGGGAACTAAGTACTCGGATTAGAAGTATGCGAGGTTGTTACCCGATGACCAATTAATCAATACCCAATCCTAATCCCGCCCATGATATCTCGATTGCCAACGACACCAAGAACGTATGGTTTAGACTAAGATTAACATACAAATTAACAATTTACGAACAAGCAAACAACACACCATAATAAACAAACAAAAGTTGAAAGTCTATTATTCTAGAAATAAGAATCGAAACACAAATGTCTTAGACAAACCTTCAACCTAGGATGATCACCATAAGTTTAGCTACTCATGACTTGGACAATCATCATCACATACATATCAATGTTAATAAGAATTAAAAACACTAACAAGAGGTTTAGAAATTGTTTCAAGCTCCCAAGAACACCAAAAATTCACCTCTAGACTGCTTGTAACCGAATGGGATTGATTGGACTTCAAAGGACATCATAAAACTGAATTAAATGGGGCAGTTACAAGGTTCACGCCAGTCGGCGCCATAACCTACGGCACCCGCCGTTGGCTACCGTGGTCATAAAAGTGCTACGGTGGGTCGAAACTGGGCTACGGTGGTCAAAAATTGCCAGTCGGCGCCGTAAGTTATGGCCCTTGCCGTAGCCTACGGTAGGCTTCAACAGGAAATTTTGTTTTCAGCATAACTTTTTCGTTTCAACTCCGTTTTCTTCACCGTTTTCGCCTACGTTCTCGTAATTTCGTCCTCTATCATGTTATCTTCTTATTTCTTCAATTCCAAAATTTTATTTTTTTCATCTATTCTCCGTCTTTCAATCTCCAATCCAGTCGCGTCTATTCGAAGCTTTATTTCCACACTTTTAAGACCCAAATGTACCTGAAACACAAGCAACCGTAGTTATATAATTCAAGATAAATACATGGATAAATGCAGGATTAGATTATACTTTATAACCATTAAGGGTTGTCCTACGGACTACCCGTCACATCCCCACACTTAACCGTTGTTTGCCCCCAAGCAACTCGTCCAAAACTACTAATAACTCCTCACGTGATCAACATGAATCAAGCAAACAAATGTCCTCATTTTATTAACTTTTCTTAAACCCCGCATAACACACCCCTCACAATGACTCTCCTCTCGGTGACAAATAATACTTGCAAAGTTGAGCTAGAACACACTTAAGGTAAATGGGTAGTTGAACAATAATATGCTTGTACTCAAATAGGTCCTTCGCCTAAAGAATTTGCTAAACATTCATGCGAATCAAAGGGACTTAAAGGTTGTAACACGGCGAGGCAAATGGGTAGGAAATGGAAATACATATGCGAAGTAGCTAACGATTCAACCCGGTCTTTTATTTCTAACTAAAACAAAACATAAACAACTATATACAAACTATCTCATTCATTTTTTTCTTCATTTTTCATTGCTTTTTCTCTTTTTTTTCTTTTTTTTTCATATCTCTTTTTTTTTTCTTTCGATTTAACAAACATAACAAACAAGCATACTAGAACAAGATGTTTATACTAATAGACCGGGTCAAATACGGGTTAATTTTTTAAGAGAAAGTAGGCACGGGTTAACAAAAGATCGGCTCAAAGCTTAAATGGACTACTAAAGTCCAAACCCCCGCCCCTCTCGCTACCATGCTCATATATATAATTTATGAGGTCCAAACCCCCAAATCCCACACTCGCACTCAGCAAGACGAGGCTACCTAATTGCCCTAATCCTTTTCACATGCATATCATGCTAATGCCTCAAACCGCATTCAAGCACAAGTTCTAATGCACCGCCACCCATTTCCACTCTCATCAAGAAAAAATGTATTCTAATAAATTCAAGTAGTGGCTCAACTCTCACCAAGAAAGAACAAGGGGATATGGGTTGCCGGTGTGTCATGCAATTTCAATACTATAAGTTTTCAAATTTAGATCATTTTTCG